>QBDW01005520.1:0-72994 GCA_003261595.1 Maconellicoccus hirsutus | reverse complement strand
TGAATAACCGCTATGACGATAGATAGCGTTACGTGAAATTGCAGGTTTAATACGAGTATCGTTGTAAACACCGCTCCCCTATTTTTAATTTCTTGGTATTTGTGTAACGTGTTACACACGACGACATGCGCACATGCGTAAACTACACGATATTAGGTGGGGAAAGATGAAACGTAGGTGCGCCATCTATGAACGAGCTCCATTTTTAGCTCTTTCCAGCTCCTTTTAAGCGCAACACTTTTTTGTATACAATGGACTATCTTTGTATAGATTAATCTATGAATTTTCTCATATATCACATTTCAAGTATCCTGTTTTCTACATTTTGTCGCAGCGCGCTCTATGTATCGTTACGTTGCCAATTCCTTTACTTCAATTCTACTAACTGGCGATTTAGCTAGGAGCGCTAATGTGCTGTAATGCGATTGGTGAAAAAACGCAACGTTTCATGTAAAAATAGATGAAAACAGATTTTAATAAAAATACGTAGAAAAAAGGATTAAACGAGACATGAGTTGAAACAACTATGATGAAATTTTAATAATGTTGATCATGAGAATTCATGCTGTTCAAAATTCCATTTTTTCTTTGTGATACTTACCTACATATAAATGAACGTTTGTTTTGATCTCGTTTATAAGGTGCGCTGTTTTTTTTTTCGCAACCGTTTGTAAAAATACTCGTAAAAGCAAGCGTTAATGACGCTCAAACACGAGTGCGGCTTAGCTCGTATCGTTATCCTTGGTAGGTAAACTTTTGCATATGTTGGCTTAGGTATAACAAGTGAGAATAATTCGCTTATAAGGTATGAGAATGAAGCGAAAAAAAAAGTAATTATAGCTTGAAGGAATGAATTCTTAGTTTAAAGTAGAATAATATGGTTCCACTAGACTTGTATGTGTTTGTGGTGAGATAAATGAACTTTGACGTGCAAATCTGTGAAGAAAATATCGAGACTGTATAATTTCAAATCGAAGGTTGGATAATATTTTTAAAAAGGTGAAAAATTGGGTTGGCTATATGCAACGTGAAAGTTATAGTTTTCTTCATTTTTCAACGTTATATTTTCACTGAGTTGATTCATGAATCTCGAAACAGGCCTCGTGTTAACGTTAGTCTATCGGAATTGAATTAATGAATACATTATACCCAGTAAATACATGAAATATTAATTTTAAATTGAATTTTGTTGTAGTGTTTTCCCTTTTTTTTATCGTTCGGTACATGTAAATCATTTTCGCTACTTTATTTATTTATTTTTCGTCTATATCGTTGCGTGACGTCACTCAGTGGTGTAGCCTTTTTTTCGATATTATTTTTTCTTCTAAGCGAAACGTGTACAATTTCCCTTAACGCGATATCAAATGGGTTGTTTTCTATGCCTGGCGTCGTCATCAATTCGCACACGAAAAATTGATGTTTTAACGGTGTGTTGCTAAAAAATGAAACTTATTCATGTAAAGATTTCTCCTTTATTTGTTTGCGTTGTTACGTATAATTTCACAAGAAAGGCATTTTCCCGCTTCGTTTCAGCGTTAATTCGTCAACGAGAATATTCGTGCGGAAATTTGTTACAAAATACGTAGAATTTTTCTTCACGAATACTATCTCGATGATTAACAGGAACGTGTGTTTTTTTTTGCTAAATAAAAGGCATTTATTTCGTAGTCTATTAACCGAAGCATTTTATATTTTTGTGTAACGCAGCATATTTGATTTATTTTGGCAAATAGCGCAGTCGAACGACAGAGCCTTTATAATCCCTAAACACTGCGGTTACCGAAGCTTTTATACGATTCAGCTATAAATGAGGTACATAGTACATACCATGGCACATCTGTAGCTTTATGCTCTCTTCCTGCTACAGGATTATATTTTATAAAGAGTTTTACTTGCGTCTGTTTTGAAAAATAGCAGCCGAAAGCTGTAGCTTAGTTTTCGTTGTATGGGGTAAAATATTTTCTTAATGTTTATATTTTTGTTACCGGTTAAACGTAGGTACCTTGAGGAAAGGTATTATGGTGTTTCAATTTTTTTACACTGTTTTAACGTACATTATTTAGTTTATACTTGATTATTGACGTTTTGAGATTTTATCGTCATTAAATGCCATTCAACGTCGATGGTAATATAACCATGAGTAGAGATGTACAGTTACTATGTTTTTCCCTTCATTCACTGAATTTTATTGTCGTAATTAAAATCGGTAGGAAGTTCGATCAACGTTTAATTTTATGCTTGATTTAATGCATAGCATAGTTTGAATATAAACAAGGTGATTTTTTGTTTTGCTTCGTCGTAGAAAAAAGAAGATTATAAAACTTGAGATAAAATAGCTTTCTTAGAAATAATTCCAATTGGACTGGAATTTTTGATATTGATTTTGTATTCTCGGACAAGTTATTTCGTTAATATGTGATTTTTATGATTTCCTATAGGATCAAAAACGAGCTTGTCATTACTCCGTACTGTTATTTTCAATCGTATCATTTAATTCGATGTAGTTTTTCTTTCGTTGAAAAATCGTTTCACAATGGTTACCGTGACCAAAACTCATTATTTTTCTGGTTACTTCTTTCAATCATGTTATAAATTGACCACCCGCTGTATATAGAGACTTTTCGTTACGTTATTCAAGTAGAAAGATATCACACATAACAATTATCCGCAATTCCGAAATTCCTCTTAGTGGTTTTCCACGTTTCAAGTAAAAAAAAAAAACTTGAAGTGTCGAAAATTTGGCATAATTTTCCTTCTGTTAGCGATGCGTTGGAAAAGTTAATCGTGCCAAGTTGAGCTTTTCGTTGAGAAAAAAACGGAGAAAACAGCCAACTCGTCGTTTAATTCGGTATCTACGTTTACGAAACAGGATAGGTCTAATTTGCGCAACGATTTATATGGTCGAAAAGGTAATGATATCGTTTGTAAAAGCGAAAATTGAGGTCAGTGATTTTGTCGGTTCGAGCAAAGGTGTCATATTTGATTAGAACTGTGGCTAGTCCACAGTATAAGAAATTATACCAGACTCGAAATTAACTATGGAGTAGACCGGTGACTTCGACTTAATGTTTATGGCACGTAGAACATGTTTTGCACGCTTCCGTATTTATCAATTTAAGAAGGGACTGTGGGTATAGTGAGTTGCATAACCAATTTTTGCAGGAAAAGGACTAAAATCCGTGTAACTGCCTAGGAAAATCAAAATTGTGAGTATCGCTCTTTAGGACGAACAAGTGTATGTTTTAGGATATCACATCGAAATATTATCCCATTTGATCAACAACCGAAGTTACAGGATCTTAGAAATCTCAAAATAAAGTCCTGCAACCAGCGATGGAAGAACAAATAAGAACGAAAACGAAACTCAAAAAAAAAATTATTGGGAACGAACAAGAACGAGAACTTGAAATGCGAAAGAACGAAGAAGTGAGAACGAACGAGAACTTCAAAAATGATTTTTTGAAGAACAAAAAACGAGAACGTTTTTCTCAACGTTCTTCGGTCTTTGAATTTTTTTTAATATCTCAATTGAAAATGGTAAGTCTAAGCTTTAAAACCATATATCTCGGTCAGTTTTTGAGGTAGAATCCTGCGGTTTAATGCATTGAATTTTATGTAAAACTTCCTATAAGAATCACTCATCAACTTTGAAAATAACTTCGAACTTGAGAATTTAATTTTTTGAAAAAAGGCAAAAAAACCCAGCCATTGCGAAAATTTTAAACAGTAATAAGTCGAGGTATGAATATTGTGCTCTGGGAATCCCTTGCATGCCACCTTTTGTGAACTAGCATGTCAATTTTTCGAGAAAAAAAAATAAAAAAATAAAGAACGAAGAACGATGTGAGAATGAACGAAAACTTTGTATTCTTGAGAACAAAGAACGAGGAACGAGAACGATCCAAATTCTTTGAGAACGAACAAACTGAGAACGAGAACAGTGGTCGGTTGTTGTTCGTCCACTGAACAAGAACGACCTTCGTTCTCATAGCCGAGAACGTTCGCGAACGAGAACGTTTTTTGTGTGTTCTTCCATCACTGCCTGTAACATCAGTTTTTCATAAAATTCAGCAATTTTTTGATATCAACGAGAAGAAATGAGCTTTACGACCTTAAAAATGGTCAAAACATAATTGTTTTTATATCAAAAAACAGGAAATTTTATTTTCTTCAAATTAAAAGAGTTGAAAAATTTTCTAAAATCCTCTCATTTTCGAGTGAAAATTTAAAAACTACAATCATAGTATCCTGTTTTCAACATTTCGTTGCAGCGCTCTCTATGTATCATTTCATTGCCAATTTAGCACACTTTTTTGTCCTACAGAGCGATATTCTACGATTTTAATTTTCCCGGGTAATTACAGGGATTTTAGTGTTTTTTCCTGCGAAAATTGGTTATGCAACTCACTATACCCATAGTCCCTTCTTAAGAATATTATATCAAAAAATTGCTCATTTTATAAAAAATTGAAGTTACAGGACGTTATTTCGAGTGTTCTAAGATCCCACAACTTCATTGTTGATCAAATGGGACAATTTTTTTATAGGATATCTTAAAACATACATTTGTTCGTCATACAGAGCAATATTCCACAATTTTCATTTTCCCTGGTAGTTACAAGGATTTTAGTGTTTTTTCCTGCGAAAATTGATTATGCAACCCACTGTACCCTTAGTCCCGTCTTAAACATATAGTTATTTATCCGATAGAGCGATAATCAGCCATTACAATTTTCCCGAGCCGTTACAGGGATTTAGTGCATTTTCCTGCAAAAATTGGGTATGCAACCCACAATATCCGTAGTCCCGTTTTATAGTATGTTGGTAAAATTCTACTCATTAGGTTTCAGCGAAGTGATTCTCATGAAGTTTGTAATTAGTGGTATTATTTAAAACAAGCTTAAGGATATTAAAGGTTTACAGCAAAAAGTATGCATAAGCGTAGTGCTCATTTGGTGTGTTACGAGTAAAAATACGACTTATTCGCGTCATTTGGAAATGGTTTACAAAGATAATTCGTATCACGTGATGGTACTGTAACCCGAAAAAGAAAAAACTTGTAGGAAAGCCACGAGGCATTTTTATGGTCTCGTAAATCTACGATAATAGAATATCGCACGTATACGGGTATAACGTTATCGAAGTGTTAACGTTTCAGCTTATCTGATGTTGGGAAATTGACGATTATAAATTTAGCCAAAGGGTCACAAAGGATGTAGTATGCCACCAATAACAATAATAAGGCGATTTGCTAAACTGTAAATGTAACGCTTTGTTAAATGAGCAGTAAAAACCAGTCTGAGGAAAGGGATCGTGGTGATATGTTTTACACGAGCCGTGGTAGCACGAGAAAAAAAGAACGCTGTTGTCGAATTAACGAACAGAGAACTTTTTAAAACTTACCGTTTGAAGTTTTCGCTTCACCTAGAACGGGTGCACTATGCGGTTGAAGTCGGTAAAGTTAGACACATCGGAATGAAAATGATGAGGATATTGCGTATAATATGGTCGTTTATGGAAGAAAGTGTTACGAAAGCGATGGCGATACGTTAAAGGAGTTGTGATTTAAAAACGAATTAGTGTAACTTACAAAGCTTAAATTATAATGAAACTTTTGCTAATGGTTGAAAGCTTCGTAATAGACCGTTATGTTGGTAACTCGCAGATGACCGTAACCGTTGATTTATGTCAGCCTATTAGATTCTCGTAAATTTCTATCTATTACTTTTCCTTAACGGCGTTTCGATTCTTCGGCCGAAATAACCATTGGCTTTGAAAGTACCTCTTATATGTCTGAAAACTAACCCTGACATTCTCTTTCTCATAACAACTAATGGTCTTGAAGTTTTCTTCTGTTAGATACCTATTACCTACGTCAAGCAAATGTCTTGGTATTAATGTGTCTGTCGAGTTCACCCATCGACGTGAAACCACTTAAGCACATATCGCCTATCGTCAACATGAAACGAAATCATTCCAGCGAAAGGGCATTATTCACTGATTATACGTATTTATCATTTACACCGATAACACGCTTTAAACCGTAAATGCGAATCATCGCTGTTACAATAAACACTTGATATTGCTGCGGTGCGAATTATTTCGAAATCGGAATCATATGAAAATACCTAACGAGGTAATAATCGGAATTCATCCTCGTGAACTGTGAAAGTAACACAGTGGCAGATGAATTTAGGTTTTTGGTTTTGGCACTTGTAAACTAGATGTATTTCGAATTTCGATATTTCAATGTTCAATTATTTGTTGCAATATCTTGACGAATATGTTAAAATTACCCGTTTGTTTGAATGATTACATAGTCCATTATGAATAAATGAAACATCTCTGCTTCGTTTTGGCTTCGTTTAAAACTTCAGAAAGCAAGTTACACGTGTAATATAGACAAAGTAATAAGTTCATTTACGCGATGATGTTTAAATACTATTTGTCGGAGAATTTTAACGCGAAAACTAGGAAATAGTGTAGTTTTCCACTTTCCAGCCTAAAAAAGACACCATTCTGTGG
The DNA here is from genome assembly GCA_003261595.1 of Maconellicoccus hirsutus. Classification (NCBI taxonomy): domain Eukaryota; kingdom Metazoa; phylum Arthropoda; class Insecta; order Hemiptera; family Pseudococcidae; genus Maconellicoccus; species Maconellicoccus hirsutus. The sequence continues at coordinate 66,469 of QBDW01005520.1, read as the reverse complement.
GAGATGTGCAGGAAAAAAGAGCACTTAAAAGAAATTATTTTCCTTGTTATCGTAACGTTAGAATTGCCGTTTTTTTCTCTACTTGTTCATTATTTTAATGGCTTTCTGTTTATCAATCAATGTTAATGGATATTTTTATTGCAAATGAAACATTTTAAAAATTTATTCGCCTTTCTCGCAAATGCCACTTTGTGTGGTGTTACAATATAGTTAGTAGATAAAATCAACGATGTGACGATTGAATACTTTTTTAACTTTTAAAAAGAGGATAAAGAGTTTGAAAGTTGAAGTTGTGAATTCAAATGCAATTGTGGTCTTTTTAACTCACCTTGATAAGTAAAATTATTCGTGCGAAGTGTTAGCAAAGATTACTTTGATTTGAGATGATTGGCAACATTGATTACAAATTAACCAATCAGAGGACGCGAAATCGTGTGTTTACTGTTTACCCTACGGTAGTACTTCGTAGTATTGCACGACCGGATCGGGAGCACACCGGAGCTAACAGATTTCTATCATAACAATGACGTCATTACTTTATCAGCAAAGGATTTTTTTTACATATTTTTCATTTCTGTTTTTTTTTAAAAAAATCATTTTCAATTATTTTCCGTTTTTCCCTGCAAAGTTTATTCTGTTTATCTAGTTTATTATTTTTTTTTTAATTTTTAGTAAAAACAAACAAAGATACAACTTAATTTCATTTTATTGCAATAATTTAATGAAATAACGTCTTATCGATATTAATGTTCATGATCAAAGTTTTGATGGACTACCAATACATTTGATATTTTATTCAGGAAGGCATTTGTAATGGCCTCTTTCTCGGCATCTTTTGATGGCGAACTAAATTCTTTTTAAAAGAATATTTATTTGAACACTTTTCGCAAATAAAACTCATAATGTATATTTTGATGAATTCAGATTACATTTTTCGGTAAAAAACGTGACAATAACCTAATTAATAAAACAATTCGCAGCATTAATTTCAATTTTCACATATTTATGGTGGAATCAAAATATGTTGTGTTCACTTCATTCAATAAGATAATTTGATAATGATAACACATAGTTAATGACACATTATTATGATAAAAATCTGTTGGCTCCGGTGTGCTCCCGATCCGGTCGTGTATTGCTTCCGCTGCGGTATTATTTTTGTATCGAAACCAGTGTTGCCAGTATTAGTATATGTCACCAATGATGGTGATTTTCAAGTATTTTTTTCAGCAGTGATGATTTACTGGTGATTTTCGTGTCAAGTGATGATTTTGGTAATTTTTTTTGTTTTTCCTTCAAACTTTTCTTCTGAATACCAAATTTTTATCTTTTTTTGTGGAATTTTGTAGTGTTGGGAATCGTTGAATCGATTAATCGAAAGAGGCGATTTATCGTCTAAAATAATTGAAAAAAATCAATTTTCCAATTACCTGAAAATTCAACCAACTAATTGATTTTTTCATAAAAAATTTCTCAATTTTTGAAATGTTTCCTATTTTTTTTATTTTTTTGAAATAATGCTTCGACATTTGTAAAAAAATCGCCTCAAGCCTCAGTTGCTGTGCATGGCAAAAATTTAAAAAAAAAAAAAAAAAGAATTTTTACTCCAACTCTGCTGCACCTGATTTAAAATTTTTTTAACGTGTTAAAAGTTTATTCATTTCTTCAAAAAATGCTGTCTTGTAAAATTACTAATATCAATTAAACTTGACCAAAAAAAAAAAATAGCCCATCACCAGAAACACCAAAAAAATTTGAGTAATTAATTTAAAAATTAATTTTTTGATAGAGAAAAAACAGCCTAGGGTTTCTCGTTTAGGAAATTAAGTGAATTTAACCTTCATTTTTAGTTTATTTTAGCTTTGAAAAATATTGTAGATTTTGGTAATTTTTGAGAACTTTGATTTGGTGATTTTTGTATTTCTTTACTGGCAATCCTGGTCGAAACGTTCAGAACATTACAATTTAAACAAAATATTGAAAATAATCGAATTCTATTCCTGCATCTTAATCTTGCACTAAAGTCACTTATCGAATCACAAAATATGAAATAAATTCAAATACAGTTATAAAACATTAAAATCGAATAGAATGTGTTTCACTGATTCATGCAGTTTTCTGGCTCTCGCTACTTCCTGATGGTAAAGTGGATACAAAGTTCATAAATTGTTATATCTAATGTAAAATAAAATGCTTCTAATATAAACGTATGTAACTTATCTTTCGTTTCTAGTTTTCATATTCATAGGAATCTCAAATCGTAAGTTCAGAAATGTTCGTTGATATATCAACACAGGTCGTATTTGTTCGATAATATGTCGAACTTCCTTTTCATGAAGAATTATTCTTTAGCTTTTAAACTCAAATCGCTATCATAAATTTTATTAAAATTTTGTTATAAGCGGCTTATCACTAAATCAAATATCTGGTACATGGAACTTATGGAAGAATTTTTCTTCTTTTTTGCGAACCATTTCAAAATACAAAAATAGGTAAATGAAGAATATTTACGATTTGTACAAACTTGATTACCATTTGACACGAGATTTTTATTTTTTATTATCAAGTAAATAATTATGTACAAAGATATTGAAATGCTCGCTGTACTGAAATACTTGACTTGGATTTTCGAAAAAAATTTTAATATGTTTTTTCTTGTATGATGGCTGGATGACTGGTTGAAGGTTCGAAGCTATGGACTTGGTGATCCTTTATCTAGTTTTTCTCTTCTGCGATGAAAAAATAATAAACAGATCATACTCAAAGTTTTTGGATTTACAGAAATTTTTCAAAGATTGATCCTCCGAATAAACGTCTTTGGCAAATTCGCAACATAAACTACCCTCGTATTATCGCATTGCATAAACTTAACTAAAAAAGTTAACTTTTTTCGCATTAAAAAAGTATGCTTTTTTAACGAACTATTTTTGTTTATTTTTGGTGTTTTGCATTTTCTCGTTGATTATTTCGAATAGCGGTATATTTACGTATTAATTAAATTTCTTCTTTTTGCTAGAATTCCTTGTAAATTATGTCGGTAGTGCTTCCATTTTTGTCAAGATATCTCTGGTACATTTGTCGAGTAATGGAATCTTGATGGTGTTTAATTAAAGCGAAGAACCGGGCGTGTTGCTTTTTGATGCGACTACTGAATAAAGTGATTTGAAACGCGACTCGTAGTTTTTCTCCGGGAGAAGCTTTTAATTTTTTTTGTTTCTTTGTTACGGATTGTATGGTGCGGAATGAGCCTTTTGATTTTCAAGCGATATATTTATTATTACTGAAACGTCCGTCGCGTTGAAATGATCTGAATCAAAGAACTTCACGAAATAAGTTTAAACAAAGCTTATCTTCAGACAATTGAGTAGTTAATTATCTTTTTATTTCTTTCGCCCGCTTTGAAGCATCGAATTGATGTATTTGTGAAGTTCTCTATATTGTTTTGAGTGCTTCTTCAAACGACCCGGATATTCGTTGAATATTTTCCTCCGTAGTTACCTCGGCTGTGTAATTGTGTAGATATAGGTTTAGCTTGTATGAGGATGTTTTTCATTTTTTCGTTTGTTTGAATTATACAATAACGAGGTTCTTATCGAGGTTTCGACTTGGTTAACTTGTATTGTTTGCCATTCAAAAATGATTCGTTTGTTTTCGTAGGTATGTACAAGAATAAAAATTGTACAAAATTCTGACCAAATTGGTTCGTGCGTTACGAACGCATTTTGAAGTAGAATTCGAATAATAAATTTCTGTGCCATAATTAACGGCATAAAATTTACGATGTACTCGATATTACGTAATTGACTCGCTTGATTAAATATTGATCCCTTGTTTATCGTTTCTAGTGGTCGTGTATAATCTGATTTTGAATTATACGCCAATCCTCCGTTCTTCGTATGCGGAAGAGTAAACCATGGTGAATTTGATATTTGCTAATTAACGTATAAAACGGGAGAAAGTTTATCGATAAAAGTACCGAAAATATTCAACAATTAACGAAGCTTTTTCTATAATCAAAATTTAATGTTATTTTGTATGAATTTTCAATCGTTATTTGGAATTATTCTTGTGCTATTTAGTCAATAAACTTTATCGTAAAATAATGGCATTTTGACGTATACTAATCCGAACGTATTTTGTTCGATCGATGTTTCGGGTGTTTACAGTTTGCCAAATAAATGTTTACTTTTTTCAATATCAATATAGAAAATAGGGTATTTCGTATTTTTATCTTATTTATTGGTGAAGAGAACATGAAAGGAATTGAAAGGTATTTGAAAATTACTTTTCCTAGAATCAATTAATTAAGAACACTTTCTAGCAAATTAATATATATCTGAGAGTACAAGAAATAAGAAAAGTTGAAAGTTGGAATAAATGATCGTATCATGAGAAAGGTTTTTTTCTATTTTTGTTACTACTCACGAAAAGTAAAGTTACATTTTTATAGACGCATTAAATTCGGGCTGCGTTTTGAACCACTGAAAAGAAATGTTTCATCGTGAATTATTATCTATCGTGTAAGTGTGTTACCGTGGAAAATACACTCGACGTTTTGTCGCTGAAAAAAACTCTTATGTACTTTAGGAGAAGTTGAAATTTCGAAAATTACTATACGATCAAAGTTTGTCTCGAAAATTACGCCGAAGTCGACCTGAACTGCGCTGTTTTCGTGTCCTTATTAGAATCACACTTTAATGGCGAACGTATTAAATTGCGAGTAAACGTGATGTATTCGCGAAATCGGAATTTAAATCCTCTCAAAATCTTCGATTTGCTTACGTTGCGGTAGCTTTTGAGTCACGTCGTAAATTCACCTCTGCTCTGGTACGTCACACGTGTCGTACTGAGCTGTTGTTAAAACACCGAGAATCAGATGTTTTGCATAGATCTACCTCAGGCGTAAATCTGTTTTAATTTTCCACAGCCTGAGTTTTTGTTTTAGACGTGTTGGCAAAACACCAATATTTTTCTTTCACCTGTGATGCAAGTCGTGACGAAGTCGGATTTTTTCTAATTATAATCAAATTTTATGAAATATTTTTTCAATTTTTATTTATCACAATAATTATGAATATTTTTTTATTCGATTCTTTCTGCGAATAATTTTCATCGTACTATTTTATTTAATATGTGTAGATAAGTATATGATCCAAAATAAATTTATTTTTATTTTTTGTGTGAAAAAATTAAAAATATTTCACGAATCATCATCAAGAGGAACGTAATAAATTCATAGAAATAAAGCATATATCGCTACACTGATTTGAATTTCAAAAATATACGCCACATCTTTATTATAATTTTTTACATTTAATTGAATTGTATGATAATTCGAATTTCTGCTGTCACTATTGATATTCAAATTCAATTTAAATATTTACCATCACGTTGAAATGTGTTTAATATTTATGTAGATATTCATTACTATTTTTTAAAATAAAAATACTTCCATCGTTTCATTTACTCGTATGCAGATTACTAGTATTTTTTTCTATTAATGCCTGTACGGTGACATCAACCAGAGACGAGTACTGGTTTTTTGGGGAATTTGTGTGTTTTTATTTCAGGATGAATTTTAATATTCAGGTGCAATGAAAATGTCACATTTATTAATTTCTCAAGACGGGGCTACGAGTGTAGCGGGATGTATTACCAATTCTGCAGGAAAAAACACCAGTGGCGTCGCTAGGAATAATTATGGTGTAAGCTAAGTGAGACCTCCAGATAGCATTTTCAATAATTGCCCCAATCAAGACCATGTTGGTAAATAAAACTACCCAACTAGTTTTTTATTTGCTTTCTTACGTCAAAAAATATTTTAAAACAAAATACTAGAAATAAAATTATAAACAACACATTAGATTTTCATATAAATTAAATCAATTCTTCTCTCCTTTTTGGTAGAAAAAATTTCGATCACACGGTTTAAAAATAATTGATCATTAATTTTTGTTTTAATAAAGAATTTTTCAATAGCGATAGTTGAAAAGTTTGAAAGTCGGGCAAATATCCCTTAGTGTCCCTGTTTCACATGAGCCGCGTACGAAACGAAGCTGGTTTGAAGCTAGCTTACAAACGCGGTTACGATTTGTTTCTTTCCTCTTACCCTCCAGGAGCGTAACCTAGTGATGCGCATGCGCAAGGAAGCTAATCGTCGCGAGCTTACTTGTTCGCCTTACGCATGGAATACACTATACACGCTATGCACTTAGGTGCAACTTCGTAAATTAGTTTTTTATTCTGCGATCTTTTTGGTTTTTTAGGGAAAATATTTACTTGTATTATTAATTATTATTTTTTTTTTTTTCGAGATATTCTCGATGTAAGCTGCGCTTACAAGCTTACATGTACCCGACGCCACTGCTAAAATCCTTGTAACTGCCTGGGAAAATTAAAGTTGTGGAATATCGCTCTATCGGACAAACAAAGGTATGTTTTATAGAATCATATCAAAAAATTGCCCCATTTGATCAACAACCGAAGTTACAGGATCTTAGAACCTCAAAATAAGGTCCTATGACTTCAATTTTTTATAAAATTGAGCAATTTTCCAATATATCATTCTTAGACGTACACTTAATTATTTATTTGTCCGATAGAATGATGTGCTTTTTTTTGCAAAAATTGGTTATGCAACACACTATACCCAAAGTTCCATCTTGAGGTTAAACCACTTATGATATTTTATTTCAAAAAAGCTCTTGAAAATTTAAAAACTGAAGAAAAATTTCCCAAACCATACCTAACCTACACCTAGATATTTAACATATGGAAATTTTTCATTTTCCAATTCTCAACCCGAAGCTGCCAATATCCCTCTTCGAATATACTTATTATTTTGCGTTGTACGTATCGATTTTACTTGGATTAAATTTCAAACCAATTTTGTAAAATATTTCATATCTGAAAATGTTATCTGAAGATGTCGCGCATGAAATCGTTTCTTTTTTCAATTTTCTTTTTATCGATGTACCTAATTTGAAAATTTATGCAATTGAATGGAAGGTAATTCTGCGGCGCAACATTTTTTCCACGTTTTAGCGCATCTTACAGACACGTGTTGAAATTTCACAGCATACCGAAGTACTCGTACTTCAGTGATAGCTTTATGAAATCATTTTCATTTTTTTGTAACCTAATAAGCTGAACGTTGCTTGATGTACTCGTTAGTGGGACTATTTATTAGTGAATTCGAAAATAAAAAATTCTTTTGTATCGAGAAATTCATTTCTCTGTCTAGAACAGGAAACCAATGACGTGAAAAAGTTGAATTCGACGTGTTCTATACCTTTTTCGAAAACTAAATCAACCTTCAAATTGAAAACCGGAACGAAAGAGAAAAATTTTCCATCGAAGGTGATGTTGATTTGTCATGCAATACCTTCTTTCTTGATTAGTTGTAAGGAAACATCAGGGAAAAACAATAGAAAATCCCTTGGTAGAAATATAAACCGAAGAAAGTTGTATTTTACAGGTTTAATGGTTATTTTGTATTCTAGAGAAAATAGTCGTCGGGTAACCATTTCTCTTTCGTAGTGTCACCTTGTAAATTAAAACTTTTGCCAGAGTTGTAAACAAGAATTTGGAAAGTACGTTTTTTGTGCTTTTTACTTTAAAAGTTTAATAGGTGGATTTACTTTTAACAGGAAAGGAATATAGTGATGATGCAGGTACATACTACATACGCACAAACTGATTACATTTTTACGATTTACCTTGGTTTCCGTTCTTTGGGAAATATATAATTATCTAATAAATTTGTTGGTAGATGGTAGTAGATGTTTCTCTCATTTCAACAAAAAAAATTAATGTAAGTGAAATGCGCATTTTTTTTAATGATAACGAGTGCGAAGTGAGTTTCGATAAATTTATTGAGATCACCTGTTTGATCTTCGATTTTTGCTCATTGAAAATATTCAGAAAAAAAATACAGGTACTTGGAATTAGTCAAGTGTAAGTATCTTTCAACAGGCCCAAGCAGTAGGGGGAGAGCGGGATTTCCCCGGAACCGGATTTTCACATTTTCATGTCTTGGCTATGACGAACAAAATCGAAAAGTGTCACGAAAAAGAATTACAAAAAGCGTCATGTGGTTGTCATGTTGACGTATCATGCTCACGAGTGATGGTCTTAATATTTTCATGTCATGAGAACATGTCATAGATGACAGGTCATTGTTATGGTGACATCATGATCATGAGTAATTATACTATATGATAACAAGTCGTTATCATGATGACGTGTTATGGTCGTGTAATTACTTGTTACGATGAATGTTATTGGAATGGTCAAGTGTCAGGGTTGTGAGTAACATGATCCTGTTTTGGTGATATGTCGAATGACATGTCATGGTGATGTCTCATGATCATGTTATGATGACATATCATGGTGACCTGAATATTGACATACTATGGTAATATGTCATGAAGTTGTCATGATAATAGACATGGTGATGATATTTTTTTTTTCTCAAAACATGTTATGAATCGTATATTCATGTTCAACGAAAGGTATAATTTTTTCATGTCACCATACCACGTCATAGATGACAATTCATTGCCATAGTGACATGCCATGGTGAGGAGTGACATGTGATCATGTCATGGTAGCGTGTCAAGTGACATGATATGATAACAAATCATTGTTATGGTGACTTGGCATGGTTGCGAGTGGCATGTAGCATCAAATGATGTCTTCTGATAAACATCATTGTCGAGAAGTGACATGAAAATGTCACACTATGTTGCAGACTTATATGCAAGCTGATGCTTTATAGTTCATTTAATTAATGACTAGCATTTTTCATTAGAGGCCCGCTTGCGTTTTAAGCTCTTGTAAAAAATAACAGGCCCTTTGGAAAAAATAACCGGCCCTCGGAAAGAATGTCGAGCCCTTTCAAGGAAAAGGGGCCCGTATAATTTTTTCCCCGGACCCGGATTTTCTCTGCAAGGCCTTCACTATTAAAACAAACACAAGCTCGTTGCTACTAAGCCTACATCTAGTCTATAAAATTAACCGTGATTTTTACACACATTCGTGTAATTCTCAAGAATGCAGCAATTCCGTGAGAATCTCTTTGTTGCGAAACGAAAACGTTTTCTTTCACTCCAAGCATTTTTGTTATCGCCATATTTCTAACGAAGTGGAATTCTAGAAGCTAACCGAATTAAATAATTGAATACATTTTCACTTTTCACCGATTACCTTCTCTTACTCTTATCAACGGTTCGGTGTCAATTTCAACGTAATTTTTTCCATCATGTATCTGCGATGAAAGAAAAGGAAAATTGATTAAGATGTATTATTCAGTTATGTTGAGCAGACGCTTGTATTTCAAGATGACATTTTGAAAAGCACCACCGTAAAAGTTTTTACTATTTGCTCGATAAAGGAGTTGTTCTCATAAAAGTTTTCATGGTATTGGAAAGAAAAGAATGCGAACCTGTTACGTAATCTTTTATTATTTTCGAATAATTTAATCCCGATTTGTATGTTGATACGAGATACGGTTATAGATACTTTGAAAACGATTGACATACTCGGATGGAAAAATTGAAAAGGTAGATTTATCAGCGCGTATATAATGCGGAATATCCATTGGGTACGAGTATATGATAAAAACAAAAAGAAAATACAAGCGTGACAAAAAAAAGAAGCACAATCGAGTCTATATTACTAGCGTGATGTGGACAAACTGTAGGATAACCGTGCTGCGGAACAGGAAAAAGATCTGTCAGTTGCAAAAAGGATAGTCTAATCCAGCTTTAGGTCTCGTTATTAATGGTAGACTAAACCGAAGTTCGGCCAAGAAGTACAAGATAGTAATCCGACGTCGATTTATAGTTGTCTTGCTTGGTCTGGGAAAAACATCAAAACACCAAACGTTAGTCGGGATTTTTTATAATCTAAAAAATTTTTCTATTATGGTTCGATTGGGTTGAAATTAATTACGGTGAGGAAAACGGATTGCGGAAATTAATTATATTCGTTGCTTCAAAGATAACCTTATATACGTATAAAACATCGGAGAAAAGTTGCTTTCTGGTTTTACATCGGTTAACAAAATATAAGCGTGAAATTTAATAGAAAAAGATTTATTACGATCACTTTTTTAATTTCCTTTTTCGCAGATGGTAATATAGGATGGTAAATGAAATTTTCCAACGATATTATGATTTATTATTGAACTCTGAATGAAAAAATATCGCCGCACAAAAAAAAGGTTTATTTGATTGGAAGTGATGTATATTTTGTGTATCATCAATTATATATTATCTGCTAATACGATTATTGGAATTTTTCATCTGCTTTTGAAAACTTTTCCGCTTTTTTAAGGTTAGTAAGTGGACTTGATTGTTGGTTATTTGAATTTTTCATTTACCGACTGCTTTCATGTCAATTTGATGAACCGTGGAAAAATATACTCACTTGTTCGTGTTCGGTTTTCGAAAGTAAACCTACGTTTGAACGTTATTTTTGACGGTATTTTGAGAGAAAAAAGTAGCTACTGAATCATAAATTATATAGTCATTTTTACGATTAGAAGGAAAAAAATGTATTGGTTTTGTACCATAAGGAATCAATTTGCGTACAAGTCCGCAACATCACATTTTCATGTCACTTTGTGACAATTATATTCATCAGAAGACATCATTTGATGCTACATGCCACTCGCAACCATGCCAAGCCACCATAACAATGATTTGTTATCATATCATGTCACTTGACATGCTACCATGACATGATCACATGTCACTCCTCACCATGGCATGTCACTATGGCAATGAATTGTCATCTGTGATGTGGTATGGTGACATGAAAAAATTATACTTTTCGTTGAACATGAATATACAACTCATAACATGTTTTGAGAGGGAAAAAATGATCACCTGACCTGTCATCACACATCATAACCACGCTTTTTAACAATTACTATAAAAATATTATGAGATCACCATAATATGTCATTATTTAAGTCACCGTGACTTGTCGTAACATGATTATGAGATATCACCATGACATGTCATCCGATACATCACCGAGACATGATCATATGTCATTACATATCACGTGGCAATCATAACCAAAACATGGCACCATGATAATGACTTGTCATTATATAGTATAATTACTCATGATCATGATATGCCACCATAACAAAGACCTGTCATCTATGACACGTTATCATGACATGAAAATATCAAGATTATCATTCATGAGCATGACACGTCGCCATGACAACCGCGTGACACGCTTTTTTGTGACGATTTTCAATATTGTGTAGCATAATTGAGATATGAAAATGTCAAAACTATATAAATAGTGCTATTATCTGTAGGTATGAAGCAAAATTTAAATAATAATAGGTGCAAAACAACCCAATGTAGCGATAAGTGATGTGAATCTCTGAGAAATGAGAATTTTCTCTCAAACTCTCACCATTTAAAAATGTATTGTAATTGTTGTGCTCAGTGCTCACTACAGAGCGCTGATGTCTATTTAGCTCTATTTTGTTCTGGTTCATTGTTCCACCAGGATTCTACATAATTCTGCAATATTTGAACTTGAAAGAAAACCGGATCTTATAAAATTTCAAATTTTCCAGAAAAATATCATGCATGATAATACTTTTTATGCGAATTTATGAAAATGAAAATGTGAATAATGAAACCAGGAAATCCCTTTCTAACACGTTGAATAGAGTTGTATGAAAGTAGGATTGTAAATTGACAATTACTTCGTCATATAGTTCAAATAAGCTGTTAGTAACTTCAAGAAGACATGATTTTACTCGCTGAAAAGTAGGAACAACACTAATAAGAAATTGACGAAAACTGCTAAGAAAATGTTACCTACGAAGGAAAATTATTCGAAGAATTTTATAACTATTTGAAAAAGGTAAATGATTCGTTTTCTTCGACTAAATTTTACCCATTTTGAAACAAAAATATGCATGAAATGGTATTCGATTCTGAAATGCGATGTTTTGAGTAGGTTTAGTATGATAAAAACATCACATAACGACTTCCAGCTTTCTGCAGTTATATATGTAATGGTGAAATTTTAAGAATATTCTACGCGAGAATAATTTGCGGAAATTAACGAAAATCGTTTTATTCAGAAATTTTAAGAATGAAATAAATTCCTGCGTTGATGATTGAATTTATTTCTGGTCAACTTCAATGGTTCCTAAAAGACGTTAAAGGTAGGTTGTCTCGGGTAAATTTTCATTAAAGCTTCTGAAGGATGAAAATGGCGAAAAATCGTTTAATTGGAATATGAAAATGATGTCTGTTGAATGTACTTATTGCGTTAAATACGTATAATTTAAAATTAATTTAAGTCTACATCTTTTAATAACTGCTTTCGAAGATATTACGTTTAATATTTCATTTGAGTTTAAATTTTATCTACATCTTAGCTCGGTTCGTGTTAATACGTGCTGAATGAGTTTTTTTTTGTGTACGTCTCCTTGTTCTTCAGAAACATCATATCTTCAAGTTGAAAAGTTTCCTTCGTTGTTATTCCTCTTAGCGTATTCTTATTTTTATGTCGTCTCTTCATCTATTAAAGAGTTAATATTAAATGCGAGATATTTGACGATTGTGTTCGAAAATGAACTTTCAACGAGATTGTAAATTCGCGTAAGATTAATAAAGTTTTCTTTCGCTGAGCAACGCAAATAAGTGAAAAAGGCGTCAAAAGTACGAGGCGTGAAAGTGCAATTTTTTCTCAGCGATGATGTTACTGACGAATGGAAATTACACAGATTACCATTTGTTTGGAATACGCTGAGGAAATGTAGGTCCTTTATCAGATAACGTGAAGTAGTTACCCTATTACAATCGTTGTTCCTGTTCGGAAAACGGTTTATTAATAATATTTCAGATATGGTTCGTATAGTTTTCGTTCGAACCAGCGTCGACGCAGATTTCACTTGGGAGTTTGTTTGAAAATAAAACCATCTCGTGTGTCTTAGCAATTCCAAGAATTTCCTAAGGTTACCGAAAATTTTTCGGCTTTGTATTAAAATTCCGTCGGTAAAGTTTTCGACGTTTACCACGCAACGGAGAATGACCAAGCGATGCGATGCTTTCATAATAGTCCTATAGGTTGTTGTGCTGTACGCGAAAATTGAACCCTACCGAGAGAACGATTAGGGAATTCTTTCCACGTATCGATATTATTATCAAATTGAATTTCTCGTTAAAGAAATATCGGCGGAGGAAAGAAGAAAAATAATAAAGTAAAATATCAAATAAGTGCTCAATATATAACTCGAAAAGCGTACCCGTCAAGTTTAATTTTCTCTTTACACTTATTATATTATGGAAGCTTTTGGAAAAAAAAATATCCGCCGGTTGAATTTTGTGAAAAAGGCTTAGCGGCAAGTGTTATCGTCTTACCATATTATAAAAATGATGACGTATACGAGCTCTCTGGTGCGTGAGAAGCGATCTCGAGAAATAGCTTGGAAGATTATAGAAAATAGCTACGATAGATGCTTATATAGTGGTCACAAGGAAAAAGCCAACTTGAGAAGAAATACACGCTACAATCCATCCTGTGGCAGTTTTCATTGTCACATTGACAAATCGGGTTTTATCGCAATAATAAACCGATATCGGGATTTTACTGCATTGCATGGTATTTAGAACAGCTCTGGTGGTATATACGTCAAAAGAGTTCTATTATTTTCAAGTCGTTGCTTGAAATTCGCAACACATCGAAGGTAAAAATATCCCAATCTTTTGTATGGGCGTTCCCAAGTAGAATCGAGTTTGATTCTATATCACCAACGGTAAATTGTTTCACGTGGGCCAACTATCGAAATTTTTCACCAGCTTTGTACTTTCTCGTCTAGAGTTTTAACGAATCTTATGGACTTGCTAGTCGCGGAAAAATTAATTATGCTAACAAAACAACGTTGAATAATCGGCATTATAATTCACCGCGAAGAATAATTAATAAATAGCCTTACAAGTTTTGACACAGAAATAACACCCGAGTAGAGCTACGTATTTGTGTTTCTCAAGACTTAACGTCACTTTTGAACTTCTCGTTTTCTTATTTATCTTGAAAACAAGCGAAGCATTTTCCTAGTCGAGATGATTGTTGTTCGGTGTAAACGTAAAGCTGGTCACGTGCAGTTTACGCAACTGCCGAAACTCGCTGCTATTTACGATTCAAAATTAAACTGCCAAGGGTTTCTAGTTTCAGCTTAGCTGCGTTTCCCAGATGAAAGTGTTTTAGCTATACAGAGCTTTCGTTGCTTTTGTACAACATAATTTCCAGAGAAAAAACCCGAGTTGATATCGAATCGGCGCCGTAAATATCGAAAAGTATGCAATTTTATTAACGTCACTATAAAACGACGTGCCTTGACAGATCAACCATTTTAGCTATCGAATTTGCTCGCTTAATGAAATAATTTTCCTGTATATGACGATTCAGCTTTCTTTTGAAGTATTTCGTTCCTTTTTTAATAATTTTTAACTCCATATTCTGTTTTTTTCAAGCAACAATTTGCCATAACAGAAATTACATAACAAAGAGATAGGCCTCGTGTGACGAAGGCAGCGTTTTTACAGTGTTGCCAATTTGGCATAATAGTGCTAAATTTAGCATAATGGAAAGTCATTTTAGCATCATAATTTTCGTGATTTTCTGATCTAGCATTTAGCAGAATTTTGAAAAAAAAAAATTATAGACAGCGCTTCATACTACAAACGGTTTTATTTCAAACCATTGCGTACTGGATTGCAACTTACATTAACAAAAATTGAAATTTTTTTTAGCATAATGAATCTAGCATAATTACTCTGTGCTTTCTGACATAATCTAGCACTGATTTGACTTCAATCTAGCATAGAGAAAATTTTTTTGGCAACACTGGCAGCGTACAAAGAACTATCTTGTTCATTTGTCAGTAATCGTCCTCATGTAAAGATATATTCGTAAAATTTTCATAATCCAAAGTATCCGGAGTAACGACCTCACTGGTCACCGCTCTTGTAAAGGTCGTGAGGGGTGATTTGCCGAGGAAGTCTACTCACGACAAATGCACTTGAACGATATCGATGAGATCTTTTTGTAGTCATGACCTCTTTTCGTTGGACTTGACACCCTTTAAAGGGGTTCAAAAAAATGCCAATTTTTAAAAAACGCAAATTTTATAAAATAAATGAATTCTTCTTTCATTTATGCGTGAGTTTATGTGATGCACTTCAATTATAGTTCGTATCGCGCATTCGTAAATTTGTAATTGACTTTCCATCTCCTCTCCCCCTTTTCCTCCCCCTTCTTGTAGTCTAAGCGGTCAACTCCGAAAGACGTCGAAACACTTAATTTTCTGAATAAGACATCGCATGTGGTTTTTATTTTGGTATAAGACCATAAGAAAATTTCCGACAAGTTGGCAAAAAAACCTCTCATAGGGGGGGGGGAGGAGATTTATTGAAAAGGATAACACCCCCGTTTACGGGCTTTGAGATATGAAAGTGATCAATGTGTCGTTTCCGCATAATTTGACCCTCCTGAACACGAATTCACCATTAGTTTTCTCATAAAACGTGTTGTATTTCCGCAACCATTTAATTTGTACGTGAAAACACGTATAATTTGTGTGATAATACAAGAAAATTATCATTCATTTTATCTCAAGTCGACTTTCGGAGAGTGCTTCATACCAGAAGTATGTTTTGTAAAACGGAAGAAGAATTCATTTATTTTACAAAATTTGCGTTTTTTAAAAATTGACATTTTTTTAAATCCCTCTAAAGGGGGTTCAAGTTCAACGAAAAGGGGTCATGTTTGGTATCATTTTGTAGGAAATTTTACGTAGATTATTTCTTGTTTGAACTATTTTTTCATACATGCTGCAGTTTTCGAGTGATGGCCGAAAAACTGAAATTGTGGACATGTTTGGGCCCCTAGGGGACAACGCACTGGGGTTGGAGTGGTCGTGGAGTGGTTGACTTATGTTTTTTATACAAAGGGGACCTCAACCAATACTTAAAAGCAATAAAACGATTTCCCAGAAATTTTGCCCCCAAAAAACCCTATTTCGCCTAGACTATGTATTAGGCCTTGTTTTAAAGTTGACTATTTATTTAGTATGTAAGCGTTGTTACGAAATCAATGATGTGTTCAGATTATGTAGGATTACCAATTCACCATATAGGCTTGATGATCTTTTAATCCCGAGAGATCCTTCAGATAATTCTGTAATTCAATTTCTAAAGCACGTTTTTTCACGTATTATAGCTTTTGTCCATTTAATATTCTCTTCTACTCGAATTCACGTTAAAAAGAATGATTTGATATATATGTGGGTTATGAAAAAGCTCCTTTTAATCGCATTTTACATGCCTCTTTAACTGCGCTTAGCGTGTTGTCAAAAAAATAGGTTGATTGTCAAGACGGTCTAACGAGTATCACGTGTTGCATAACCAATTTCTGCAAGAAAAAGCCTTAAAATCCGTGTAACTGTTTAGGAGAATTTATCACTCTATCGGACCAATAAGTATACATTTAAAAATATTATATCACAAAATTGCTCAATTTTATGTAAAATTTCAAGTTTCAGGACCTTATTTTGAGGCTTCTAAGATCCTACAACTACAATTGTTGATCAAATGAGATAATTTTTTGATATTATATCCTAAAACATACACTTGTTTGTCCTATAGAGCGATATTCCACAATTTTAATTTTCCCGGGCAGTTACAGGAATTTTAGTGATTTTTCCTGCAAAAATTGGTTATGCAACCTGCTACACCTGTACTCCCGTCTTAAGACGATTTCATTTGTATCAATACGCAAGACGTGTGTAACGATTTCATTCGCGTATCTATTAGGTACACATATTTACACAATTATTTGTAAATTACAGGCCTGAATTTTATGACCTTTTTTAATATTAAATTTCATGTAAAAAATGCCGTATATAACGGAAAAGTTTTCAAGTAATAATTACAGTGTTGCAAGCATAATGGATAATATATCACAATATAGCCCACGTTGAAGACAAACGTGATGTATCAGTTCCTAGTTTAAACTTTAAACTGTCCGGCACATAAAAGCGGAAGAAAGTTGAAACGTTTGGTAGCATTTAAAAGGATCTTTTATAAGCATTTTGCGGTAAAACAAACGCAATGTATTACTACGGTCATAACAAGTTAATAAGTTAGGCGGCCGGACGTCGGTGGTAGCAACGCTGTTATTATAGTATTAATAATCCCCCCTACATTTTTCCTTTTTCAAAAAAGCCAACGAAAGAGTTAGTAAACTTATATCGTATAATTGTACGTAGAACAATGATACGCGGAGAATTGAGTTGCTAGCGTGACAAGTGCGAACCCTTCTTTTTACTTTCTTCAACGTTATAGGTTATTTATAGCCGTCATAAACGTAGCAGGGGCTGGCAATTTAAATAATTATTTTCGAGTGGCAACCAACGACAAAATCGCTTGTTAGTTTTATCGAATACTTTGGTAATTGCGAATGTTCAATTTGCGCGCGTAAAATAGGCGATAAAAGTGCGTTGCGAAGTTGCGTGCGTTTATTTTTATGGATGAAACGCGCCGCAACAAAACGTGATTTTTGTTTCTTCTACGAAGTACGACGACTGTACTGATCTTCATGGCCGTAATTACAGCTTCTGAAAAATTCTATCGATTTGGCACATTGTGGGAGGTGATCGTCTTGTAATTAAATTGAATGTGGGATTTGCATAATTTGAAAATGGTAGGCGTATTTCTAGGATGAAGGAAATAATGAACGAAAAATTTTCGCTATGACTAGTACGCGAGGTTGTTACACGAGTCATTTGGTTGTTACTGAAGATGACCATTTTTAAATTTTCCAAAATTCCGAAATTCTTTAAAACTCGACGCCATCAAACATGTGACAAATGTCACGTAACAGTTTATTTTCGTCGCATAACGCTCTCTATTGGAAAATCTCTCTTCTTGCCTGTCGAGAGTAGTGCATGCTTGTTTATTTAAAGGAGCTAACATTTTCAAAATTTTGCTTTTTAATTTTTAGCGTTACATTTTGTTTTGTTTTTTTTTTTAATTTTATCTAGAAAAATAAAACATTTTAGAGAAAAATTGATTATTATCAAAATTGTAGAGCATAAATTTTTCTTTTTCCCGAAGGAGATTAGTTTTTCAATTCGAGCAACAGTTTTCGAAATATTTCAGTTTAAAGTATTTTATAGAATATTTTTAAATATTAGATATTTATTTAGCAACAATAAGGGGCAAATTATGCAATTCTCAATAACATCGTGTTTTCAAGTGATTTTGGCCGCTTGTAAATTTTGGTTGTATTAATATAAAAACAAAGGCGTTTAATAAGAGCTTTTCAGTTAGGCAGTGTTGCCAACCCTTTATTTGAAAAAATCTTGGGAATCTTGGGATTTTTTTTCGTCATGGGTATCGTTGGAAAGGGAATTTCAAGCTATTTCCAATGAGCTATAAAAGAGTTACAACAAAATGAAAACATAAAATATCTCGAAAATATCACTTCATATTTTTTAAAAAAAACTAAAAGACAACAAAAGCTTAAAAAATAAAAAAAACTTTGGAATTAACATTTTTTGGTTTGAAAAATATCGAGGAACATAACTATAAAGCTAGGTCCACACGTTCATGCATATTGCGCAAACAGACCCGGTTGCGCAATATGCATGACCGTGTGGACGTCTAATTATTTCTCAATGCATGAGAATGAACGCTCATTAATTTGATTGACGAATTTCAAACGGCGTTGGAAATTTTCAGTGAGTTTGCTCAAGTCAGGTTCATTGCGCATGCGTTGTAATGTACTTCTTCAATTCTTCATGGGAAATGTATGATACCAGCAATTAGATAATATGATCCATCATTATTATTTAAAAAAACTCGATGAACAATAGTAATGAAATGATTAAAGAATAAATTAATGAGAAAAAATATCAATTATCAGTGCTGATAAGAACTTGACTGAATATCAGGCATGACCGTATGGACACATGACGTTCAATATCTCAGTATTTGCGCAAACTCTAGATTGCGCAATATGCATGAACGTGTGGACCTACCTTAACTGAACATTTGAACACATAGTTATCCCTGAATTAAACAACTATCAATTAATAATAGTGACCCAACGCGAGAAAACCCACCTGTGCGTCCAAAAACCGTATTTTGGTTTTTTGAAGATTTTGTATGTACATACAACATCTCCTCTTTCCACTAAATCACCCCTCATACCCCTAAGATGTTCCTACGTACCCTAAAAATCCATACAAAATTTTCTCCAGAAAATGAAAAGAGTAGTTCTACGCGGTAATATTTCGTGTGCCCGGGAAGCATGAAATTTAGCTCAATGACTTCATTCCGTTTGGTGACGACGCGCCATGTTCAATATGCTTCGAACAGAACACGCAGTAAAATTAAATGTTCATAGCTAGAGCTACCGCAGTGCTCTAATGTCAAATACAATAAGGAAATTTTGCAAAGTTAAACACTTGGTATTTTTGGTAATTACTAATTTTAATGAAATTTAATAAATTTTTCAAATTTTTGAAGAAAAAAGGAAACATCTTGGGATTTTTTTTATTTTTCTTGGGATTTTTTCAAAAATCTTAAGATCTTGGGGCAATCTGGAGCATGAAAAATCTTACAATCCCAAGAAAAATCTTGGGGGTTGGCAACACTCCAGTTAGGTACTAAAATTCGATGTTTTCTGATTAAAAAAAAAAAAAATTCAAAAAGTAAAACTTGTTCAAAACTCTTGGTTAAAAAAGAAAGAAAGAAATATTTGAACAACAAGATCACTTTCAAAGAATCTTTCATCGTGACAATTCTATTTCCTGTAATATTGACAAAAACCCGCATTTGCTTGTTAAACTGTAAGTAAAGCAATTCAAACTCGGACCTGGAAACATTGAACCAACAAAAGAGCATACGAGTACCACACAACCTTCAATTTTCTCGGATAAAATTGTGTATAGAATGTGGTAAATGTTTGCTGTCTTGTCAATAACGAGAACCTTGGTGAAGTCATCTTAGGTACATATAAAAAAATGGAATTACGTGCTTGTTGCGTTTGAGAATATATACAACGTTGTTAGCGACGTTATTTGCATGACGGTTTCATTATTTTATAACGTTTTTGTCGTATTTTGTCCTCTGTGGTGTACAAGATAATCCCAAAAGGTTATGGAAGTATCATGTCGTTTTGCAATTTTTTAACGTTACCATTTATGAGATGAAAGTTGTCGGTGTTTTGTGCGATTTTTCTGCACGATTGTATTCATAAAAAAAAAAAACTTAGATTACGTTGGAAATCCATCGTAATGGAATTTTTCCGGCTAATTGTTTGAGTTTGAAAAATACCAACTAGCGCTGAGTTATTTTTTTATTGTATTCCGGTTTTTGGCTTGGGAAACGGCAAAAAAAAAAGAAATAATAAACATGGTAATTCTTCAAAGTCAGCGATATTGTTCCCAGTTGAATTACACATGGTAGAATTCACTTCACTCTTTGTTTACGTCGTGGCGCAATTACTACGCACATTAGCGGCACCGAAATACGATGTATAATTTGAATTTACTACCTTTCGTTGTGGGATTCGAAATTTATTATTAAAATGTCGAAAAAAATTCATTCGAGTTTAGCCTAAACTTTGGTGGTCGAAGAAAGTTACAGGTGAAAGGCACGCTATTAACTAACGCCACGAACAAATAAATGTTAAATGAATTTCGTACGAGTATGCCATGAAAATAAAACATATCCAAAAACGTTGTCTCGAACCATACGAAACCGCTAATTCAAGAAAGGCAACAAGTCAGCAGGAAAAGACGCTTCGGAATAAAGCCAACGTGTCGCGCGTATATGCCGCCAGCGCCGATACAAAGAATGGAAACTTTGCGGATTGAAAAGGCTTAACAAGTGGTGCTGATGTGCATATATATACTCGGCAATGGTGACAGAATTAAACTGCGGAACTTTGCATACTAAAAAGAACTCGCGCCGAAGAGAATCGTGAAAATAACGCCGAGCTCGTGTTATTCGAAAATCTTAATATCTGTTGAGCTGTTAAGTTCGTATGGAAAATTTTTTCGCTTCGTTGCTCTTCTATTTCGCCTTTACGTATAAGAACCTTGTTACAGAGTAACTTGTTTCAGTCGAATTGTAATGTTATGGTTTTCTTCTAAATTGTGTTTGGGGAATTGTGTGTATTGCAGTGTTGTAATAATCGTGGAAAAGTTGATAGTACGATACAAGAATGCGAATTTTATTCAAATCAGCTTAACCGCTCGAAAGATCATTTCAAATCTGTAATCAAAGGTGCGAATCATTTAGGTATCGAGTTATTACTGGTTTTTGTAGTGTTGAAAAAAAATAGATAATTATGCTGTTTCAGTTTCGGTTAAAACCCTCGGCCTTCATAATTTGGTTCCAAGGCGCTGCCTCCGTGCATGTAACAAAATGTGACTTTCCACGAAGAAAGGGGGCTTAGCGACAAGGTGATCGAGCTCACAAATGATGCAGCAATCAAAACGTTGTTTTGATCATGTGGTATTTGTTGGTTTTTTATCAATATAGCCCGCCAAATCAATCAAACATCAATAAACTTGAGCATCTTACCGTAAACGAAGAACAAATCGAACTGATTTTGTTGCTTCCCTGGCTCTTAATTCGTCGAATATTTTTTGATTTGCTAGAAAAATAACCAGATCGATGACAGTCAAGATACATTCGTTTTGTTCCACGCACAGTAGCAGTGCTTCTGACATAATAGTAACTTAATATCTTATGCTCAATCTCAGCTTTCCAATTCTTAAAATCTGTGTCATAAATAAGGAGTTGAGCTTTCATCTACCGTATGCGTTATAGAAAAATAAGTGAACAACAGAACCATATCATCAAGTGATTTAAACACCAATTCTTCATATTCCAAGTTGATTTGATGATCATTTTTCACATGAACAACGAATAAGTTACGACAAGAGAAAATAGTTTCACAGCCATTTTCAGGACATTTTATAGCAGTTTGGTTTACAACTTTTAAATCTTCAGTTTGCTAACGATTTTGTTTAATGCAACTATCATTTTTCTCGTGTCTAGTTAAATTCTGTTTATGGAACTATAAATAGTTCCATGGTTTATATGAAAATTGTTTAGAGCATTCCAAACATGAAAACATCTCCATTGTGAAAAAAATTAAAATATTAAAAGAAATCACCAAAAAAATAAGTTTATTGATGTACTTGATTGATTTGGCGGTCTAAAGAAATGTTGATAAAAAACCAACAAATATCACGTGATCAAAACAGCGTTTTGATTGGTGCATCATTTGTGAGCTCGATCGCCGTGTGCTTAGTATCAAAAAATCAATAATCACTTTTTTTCGGTTCTGGACAGCTGAAAGTCTCCTCTTTCACGTGGTATATAATATACCCCCCTTATCCCTCTCCATATTTCCAGAAATCGCGTTTGAAGTCAGGTCTCTCGTCTCTATCTAGGTACTTTCCGGCGAGATCATTTTCCGGTGCTTTTGCACCGAACTTTTGCGATAATTTCTCACTTACTTGAAGAAAAATGGAGGAAAATGCATTACTAATGGCTTATTACATCCTAAGATATTCAACATTAGTCAATAATTTCTCTGTAAAAGGTCTCGTAATAAGTATGTAAGAAGAAAGTATGATGGAAACAAAATTTTTACTAAATGAAATGCCATGAAAACTTGAAAACAAATAAAAAAATAATAAAAAATAATTACAAAAATAATTATGAGAACAAAAATAATCGATCATGTAATAATATTTATTCATCCGGTAATTTTTGGGCGAAGATCTTTTGCGTCTTCTGTCTTGGCATGTTACTTTCACCTTCAATAACTTCATCCAAATCTCTCTTGCGAGGTCTTCCTCGTCCAGGTTTTTTAGGTTCTGCAGATGTACTAGGTCCAACGACTGTGTTTTCATCATCAACCAACTTTTCTTTGCGAAACCTTCCTCGTTTAGGTTTTGTACATTCGGCAGGTGTACGTGGTTCTATAGAATTCTCCTTTGAAACATTCTTTTTCGGGCGAGGAACAGACGGTAATGGACACACGAGATCTTTTTTACATTCATCAAAGTACGGCTCACGAACGTTTTCATATAGGTACCACTGTCTTTCAGCGGATCTTCAATTACAGCTGCTTCCAAGCTGTCGAGTGTAGCAATTTGCAAAGATACTTGTTTAGACTCACCATCTGCTTTTAATCTTACTTCCTTCCTGTTTTAAAATACGCTGGTCCGACCTGTTGTGGATGGGATGGGTATTGGACTTGCTGCGCAAAATCAAACGATAGAACTTGAAACGACCTTTCAACGGTGTGATATTTTATCTCAATAGTGGTAGTTGCTTTCTCTCTCCACTCATTATAATACGATCTTTCTACTTTTACTAAATCCAAGTGGTCCTTAGCTTTCTGCAAAGCAGAATCATACTCGGTTGCACAATTGGCTCGTTGAATTTTTGAAATATTCAAACGGCAGATATCGCAGAGATCGCTGTGCGGCTTCATGACGGTGATATGTGGAAGGTATTTATTCCAAATGCCGAGGAACGAACTCTTTTTCATAATACGCGGCTCTGGTGCACCATTTTCGACAGTATTCTGTAATGCGTCGCAATATTCCCTATAAACTGATATTTTGCAATCGGAGGATGGCAATTTCATCACAGCAAAATTTTTACAATTTGGTAATCGTCCTGGAAGTGAGATTGCGTTCTTATTGGCATAATTGGAAATGAAAGTTACCACACCAACGATTTCATTCACAGTGATTAAGAGGTCGCGGTATGGAGACAATCCGATGAGTTTATGACGTCGTGGAGCGACACCATTTTCATCGTAGTGCTTCAATAGGTTGAAATTTCTATTTTTACCAACCGGAGAAATGAAAAAGAAAAATTTCTTGCATATTTCCAATGACATAAATTGATAGGACACGGCACATCGTTCCAATGTTTTATCAGTAGACTTTTTATTATTAGTTCGAACAGTGCGCTGATAATATTTTGTAGTGCATAAAAATTCGGTTTTATACAATTTTTACAAAGATCCAATAATCGCATTCCTCCATAAGAGCCAATGGAAATTATTAAATGCTTGTCTCGTTACTTCACTTTTCTTTCCGAGCGCAACGCCGTCTGTGACGTCATGATTAAAATACATCAATTCAGGTGTTTACACCCCGATCCTCTCACCAGTGCTACCGTTCTCAAGAAGCACGATCCAACATTTGGGATATTGAAAAATTCGACTTTTTTAGAATATGAAAAAGTTTCTTTTATCCGACGATTTATTCGTAATTAGTTTCCATAAAGAGATCGTGTTTGTGGTAAAGGATTTGAAGGCACATACAAATCAGACCGAAAAGATGAGAGCTAAACTAACCCAAAAAATAAGCCAACAGCGGATTCAATGAAACCTTTTAAATAGTTCGCTAACCAAAGCGCAACGTTCATTGTATAATACGAGTATAAAGCAGTAAAAGTTATATACTTAGAGCTGATTAACAAATTTACAAAGTACACTGTACCGCCGCCTTTCCAAAATAACAAACCTTCGGTAGGTAGATAGCACACACAAATCATTAAATTCAGCCGAATAATGAGTTTAGGATTCTTCAAATTCCGTATTATTTGTGAAGATATAATAGCATTTCAATGTATTATCGAAGGGTGTTCGTTTCGGATTGGAATAAACTTTAGCGAAATTAAGTGAGAAAAGTTTACTCTCCCAAAAAAGTGTTTTTATGGGCTATAGAACTCGATTTCGTTGTTTCGTGTTGATATTTTGACCAGATCAAAGTTTCAACCTCGAGTATGTTTATTTTTCTGTCAACAAAAGTTTCCAGTACATGATGTGCTTTGGCTGAAGTTTACAACGTTATCAATTTTTCGTTTGATTTGAAAAACAAAATAAGGATGGTTAGTTTCCTCGGAGAAAATTTCGTTTGAAAATTCGAATAATCGGGTTAATAATCAAGCCGTTGAAAAAAAAGTGAAGTGGGTTTATTTTATCGTATTACGGTAATTTTTTGCGCCCCGAAGAAACACTCGGTATAGTGCGAAAAATCGAGTTTACGTTGATAAAAATGTTACGATGTCTATTTTTCATGTGAAATGAAACGTTTTATTTTCTTTCAGCGGTTTTTTTTTTACTGTCTCGTTGAGAGCGGTGAAAAGCGTTATGAAGAATACTCGACCGAGAGTTCCTCGAAACGTTTCGTTGGATAATTAAATTTAGAAATATCGTAAATTAGACCTTAGAACTTCCTGGTGTATTTAAACTTCGTTCCCACCAAGTTTAGACAGCTAAGGGTCGATTTTTTGTTAATCTCCATTTTGCGTTTTAATTGCTCATCGAGCTAAGTTGGACGGTGGTTTCGTGTGAAGAACTGAAGATATAAAGCATCGCCTAAATGCTAACGGGTAATTGCTGAATTCCCATTTGTAAGGTGAATTTTTTGCGTGTTCGGTAGACCGGACTATTGAGCAGAAAATTGAAATTGGAAAGGATCACATCTTCGTTTAATTTAGATAATTTGCTATTTGCGAAATTACTATCAGTATTTGAGATTAAGAGATGGAGATTTGAAGGCTCCCTGAGGCGTTAATTTTTTCATTATAGGAAATTAGCAAGAGTGGATATTATTTATAAATTTTAAAGTCAAAATTTCAAACGTCTGGTTATCAGAGTAATTCCTGTACCAATAAAAAGTAATATAAAAAATAAATTTGAATAAGATTTGTAAAACTTTCGTAAGTATAAATTGACCTAAAATGAAGGGATTTTGATTTTAAAATGTGATTTCGTATTTTATCTTGTTGTATGTAGATAGAAGTACCAAAGTACGCATATGTAGGCTGAATGTTTTTCCTTCTACTTGAATGTAAAACAGATTATTTTGAATTTTATACAATGTTAACGTAGCTTAGATCAGATTTATGTAGATGAAGGCGAAAAAATGTAGCTCGAGCAATGCATTAGTGTTGCTATAAATATTACAAAAAAGGAAAAAAAGATATTCGATGTACTGTGGTATGCATAATGTTCTTATGTAAGTATGTTTTACCTACTGATGCAAGCATAATTTCACACTTTTTTATGGTAGGCAAGCGAAAAAAGTGTGAAAATTTTATCGAATTGTTCTACAATTTATTAATCTACATAGCAGCTAGATACAATGTTTGTTTATGTTAGTTTCCTAAGAGCTTACATTTTGTTGCATAAACCGGAGGTATTTTATGTGAAAAAATATTTATGGAAATTCTTTCAAAATTGTACTAAAAAAGTTCACATTTGAATATCAGTGTTGTGTTTTTGCCAACTAGAATAAAAAAAAGTCACCTAAAAGATCAATCTTTCATGAAATGTAGTTCTTAAATAATTCATCTTTTTGTTTTATTTACCTAATTACTCTTGCGACGACTCTTTCACAGCGTCGCATACAGAAATATCGATCGAATTTCGAAAACTCTCTCGATAAGAGGTTAATATTGAACTCCTAAAAAGTTTTTGTCGAGGCAGCAACCCAAAAAAAAACTTTTCTATTTTTATGCTCCTGATATAGGCCTCGCTAGAAGCTACAACTCGGAGAGACTAGGTTCTTGGAGACTTGAGCCCCTAATCAGGTCGCGCTGGAAGTGATAACCCAGTGAGAGACTGATTTTAATCACGTTTCTATGCCCTTAATCAGGTCTTGCTGGAAGCCACAACCCCACAAGAGATGTATTTTAAAAGGGTGTTGGATATCGAAAATATTCGTTCGTAAATGAACGATGATGCAATGTTGTTTGCCTCAATTAATTGGGTAAAGACAGTTTTAAAGTTGCGCTATCGAGCAGCATCCTCCAAAAAAATATATATCAAAGTGGATGTATTTATAAGTTGGAAAAGATAGGTTGGTACGCCTTAAAATAACGTTTATGCAAAGAAATTCGTTGTATTTAGGGAAAGTTGGATTAATCTCAAATATTTAACAAATATCGATGAAAAACGATCGAGCTGCCAAGAGCGACGTTCACCAGACGGTTTTCACTATAAATAGCGTTTGCGACACACTTTACCTACGAGTAGGAAAATACACCCCAAACGCAACCTATTGACTGGTTGCATCTTGCGTGCGTTACCTGCATTCAGACACGCATGCGCACCCAGCAGTGTTGCTTCCCAATGAACGTCGTCTCCTCGCTCATCGATCGAGTTGTTATAAGTTGTGATCTAATAAATATTTTAATCGACTACAAATGTGCAAATCACCCGTTACACTTTCATTATTCTCTTCGAGATCTATATGAGTCAACTTGTCAAAAACAGAAAAGAAAAAAAAATGCATTGCGTCGCTCGTCAAAATTACTTCCACCGCTAGATACGTAAATGCTCGATGTCTCTTCACATTTCGTTAATTAATTCCAGTTCTATAAATTCAAAAAAAATCCATTTTTTTTTTTTTACTTACGAAACGTCATTTGTGAGGAAAGCATTATTTCGCAATTCAGGAAAAATTCTAATTTTTTTCAACGATTCGAACTCTCATTCTTTGTCCTCATTTTTTCGTATTTATTACGTGATCTCTAAAATTAAGACGTTAATTGCGTAATTTTTTTACATTATCTGAATACGCAGCCGTTGTGTTAAAATCAATCGAGTGAGATTTCAAATGATGGGGGAAAAAATCTAGATTTATTACGCCTAAAAAACTGTTAAGTAAAAGTTCTCTGAAAAGCGACTTTTTCGGTGTTTTGTTTCAAGGAAAAAAGAAAAAAGTTAACAAAAAATAAAGTATTTATTACCATTTAATGTGTAAAAATTTAAAATGAAAAATGTATTTTTAAACTTTCCAAGTGAAAGGTTAAGAATTCATTGAGTGTTGTATCTCTTTTTTGTGATATTTAATTTTCAACGATGTTACGCCTTTTGCCCGAACGTAATAATTTACACGCAAATGAATTACAACAAACGTAAAATGCTCGAAGAAATTAATTTTAATAACCTTTTTCATGTAATATTTATAAAAAAATACCTTTTCCAATTTTATACTTTGAAGCGTTACCAAAAAGAAAATTAACAGTAAATTTTCATCGGCCTTTTTATCATTTTCGGCTTTACCATGAAGTGATTTTCTTTTTGAAATTTCGAAATGTAAAATTAAACGTATTTAAATAAAAATACGACGCGAGGTTTTACTTTGAATGTTTTTAAATCAAAACGAATGCATTATGATCGATTATGCTGTGTGAAATGAATTTTTAATTTTTTTTTCAAAATGTATCTGAAACGGTGAACACGCTAAAAGACATAAATGTCCGCCCCTCTTCTACATTGCACGTTTCCTTCTTTAGCTTCTTGTTGCGTTCCAGATAAAATGAAAGTTTGAATTTTTAAAGTTTCGCATTGAACCGAAGTGACGAGGCTGTTATGCGTAAGTATAGTACAAGTGCGATAAATTTGAAAGTTTTTGTTGTTCGGGGGATGGTATTCTGGTTTTATAACTTTACGAATAAATAATAAGTCGGAAGAAATAAGTTTTTGTTGCGCGTGTACATGACGCGGGTGTGTATCAGTGGTGGTGTTACGTATAGTCGCGAATACATCGCTTATATAGTTTTAAATTTGCGAAATTTATTTTTCACGGTCGACGTTAACGTTGATTTTTCGAGTGGAAAATGAACAGAGGTGACGGTTGGATATTTGTTCACGAATAAATTTTAGCTTCGGTATTAAAAGTCTCAGCGCAGGAAGGATGTAGTTTGGGATTCATTTGCGGTTTGAATATTTTAAAAACGACTCGAAAAGTGTAATTTGTACGTTGGTAATGTTGCGCTGAAAAATCGTTGAAAAATACTCGCTCTTAATTTTATTACGAGTGCTTAAGAAATTAAGAATAAGTCTGCAAAGATTTCGAAAATTTTTTAAAATTTTAGCAAATTTTTTTTCCATATAATTTTGGTTGACAGCACTGATTACTTCGAAGCAATGATAGAAAAATAGGTAAAAATATAGGAAAACGATCTCGACGCTTTTTGGAGCTTCGAAAATGGCGGGTTACTGATTTTGAATACATTTTATCAGTTTTTTCTAGTTTGAGGTTTGAAATTTCACGATGACAGTTCTGCTTTATCCTTCGTTATCTACTTCAGCTGCTTTGAGATTTGAAGCAACACTCGGCGTTGATTGGCAGCAATTTTCCAGTCGTAGCTGTATCTATACGTTAACAAACTTGGAAAGTTTAACAAAACAGCGTTGAAGAGTCATTGACTCAACAAAAGGGATTTTTTTCCAGCCTACAAAACAGCTTTGAAAAAGTTAATTTCAAACTTCCCCGCGTTTATAATGTTAACGTTTTTAATGGAAAAGCTTTTTTCGACCGAAGTAAAAAAAAAGAAAAGTGGCATTATGGTAATTATATCGTTTTTCGTGACATATCTCATA
This sequence comes from Maconellicoccus hirsutus, assembly GCA_003261595.1. NCBI lineage: Eukaryota > Metazoa > Arthropoda > Insecta > Hemiptera > Pseudococcidae > Maconellicoccus > Maconellicoccus hirsutus. The sequence goes on along the minus strand of QBDW01005520.1, from coordinate 36,976 downwards.
GTCAATTAGTTAGACTTCGGAATAGTTTTTTCGTCATTTGTCGAGCAAGTAACAAGCCCTTTTCCAAGAATTACCAGACGGGTTAACACGGCCATATGGCAGATTTCTCCTTCATCATGCGTTTAAAGGTTTCAACTTCCGGGTGGCAAACAGCAAAAATCAATTATAAACAAAAGGACCAGCAAGCTTTGAAAGGCCAGTTTGAGGTACGGCATTGCGTCTCTATACGTGTGTTTGCATTTTCGTCAAAAGGGTTTAGTACGGTCGGTAGTATCCGGCGATGGAAATAATAGTGCAGGTTGGTCGTTGAATTATTCAACACGGTACAAGCCACAAAATGAAGGCTATTTTGTGTTGCGGCCAAGCTCCGGCCAATGTCAACTGAAGGTATTTTCAAAAAACTTCCCATCGCTTCCTCTTTAGTCTTATCAAATTTCACATGGACATCTTTAAACTTGACTTTTTAACATTGAAAAAAGATTTTTTTTTTCGAGAAAATTTTCCCTTTTTTTTTCGTGACTCGTTGGTTTCGGCTGTGGCAAAATTTATATCAAATACGAGGAAAAACGTTTTACGCGGTAATTAAAATTCATGCGAACAATGTAGAAAATATTGCGAAACGCGTTGTGGGTTTTTCCGCGTGCAAAGCTCTCGATTAAATGTTTTGCGGTTTGTTTTCTTTGTATCGTGTTCGTACCGTATTTTTTCCCCCTGTTCAACGTTTAGGGCAACGTTGTTAAAGAGGGATACGTTATATAGCGGTTTATTCGCTGATAAAAATCTTTTGATAAATAATTGAAAATGTAGTAATCGCTAAGGAACTTTTTGTTCCACATGGATACAAACTTTACCCCGAATTTTTTTTCTTTCTAATCTTCGTCATTTAGTTTACCATTGTTTTCGTATCATTTTGCTCGCTTTAATTAGTATGAATTTATTTTTTTTACAGATGATCTAGAATTTTTAACCAAGTTAGAGAAAAAAGACAAACATGAATAACGAAGAAATAGTCCAACAAACGTTACAAGGTGATTTGGAAACGTCAAAATGGGCGATACCGAGAGTAGTGAAGATATTTGTTTCGGCAACACGTGCAGGTAAATCATTTTTGTGATTCTGGTCCCGAAATTAAAATCAAAAACAGGCCGATGCGGAAATGAAAAAATAATCGAAACGGGTAGCTATTACTTTCACGGGGAAATTAATGCGTAGGTGTTAAATGCAAAAATTAAATTGATTTCGAGATTGAAACGATTTATGTCAATTAGAAAAAAAATGGCTCAGTCATCAATTTACTTTATCGCAGCGACGCTTTCCTTCATTATCCTATCTTAGCGTTATCGTGAAAGGATTAATGACTCATTAAAGAAGGAGCCGTAAATTGTTTATATTCCGCGTACTTTGAACTTTTCATGCTTGATGAGAGTGAGAAAAGAATTGTTTTTCCATTATGTACGCTTCGAAAACTCAATTTTACCATAGTTTCGACATCACAAAGTTAATCATTACCGACATACTTTGAAGTTTGGAGTATTGTTCATTGCCTGATCAAGGAAGGGAAGCACCGTAATATACCACGTGTCTAATTGATCTTAACCCCATTTAAAGAGAATTTTTAGCCTTTGATTGCAAATCGGTAGCGTTTGTTTACATTTGATAAAAGCAGATAATAGTGATTAACGTTTCCGACACAAATTCCCCAAAAGATGAACCAAGATAACTTACAAAATTAAGCAACTGGAATTGGGCGCCCGGTACCAAAGTTGTCATTTTACATGTAGAATATTATATTCTACATTTTTGTGTAGAATATGTAGAATATCATCAGTGGCGTAGCCAAGGGGGCAAAGGGAGCAATTGCCCCCCCAATGGCCTTTTTTTTTTTACTAAAAATATGAAATTTATGAAAATGTTACTCCTATGTATACGGAAACCATGAAATAGACGATGATAACGATGGGAGAAGACCGTTTGAATGGATTAGCGTTGTTAAACATCCATAAAGATTTGGATTTAAATATCGATTCAGTCATCCATCGATTCGCCACTACCAAGCCTAGGCGAATGAAACTAGGTGACTGGAGCCAGGCGAAGGACGATTGATCCTGAGTTGAACATTTTTACTAATTTTTGTTTTGTTTTATTGTTTGTTTCGACGTATCGTAGTTTGTTTATAAAATAAATGAATAGGTAAATAAATCGTTTGCAATTTCTGGTTTTCCACTAATTAAAAAAAATGTTGACTACCTGAACTCGTTTTGCCCCCCCCCCTTTGCCAAAATTCTGGCTACGCTACTGAATATCATAGATTAACCTACACAAAGATAGCCCACCGGTATAACAAAACGGTTGCGCGTAAAATACTGAATAATCGCTATGACGATAGATAGCGTTACGTGAAATTGCAGGTTTAATATGAGTATCGGTGTAAACACCGCTCCCCTATTTTTAATTTCTTGGTATTTGTGTAACGTGTTACACACGACGACATGCACACATGCGTAAACTACAAGATATTAGGTGGGGAAAGATGAAACGTAGGTGCGCCATCTATGAACGAGCTCCATATTTAGCTCTTTCCAGCTCCTTTTAAGCGCAACACTTTTTTGTATACAGTGGACTATCTTTGTATAGGTTAATCTATGAGAATATGTAAAATGTAAAATAATTTGAAAAGCCATTCTGATTGGCTAATGATAAAAAAATGTTTTTTTGCGGTGCAAAAGTAGGATTGAACTCGTTCTTTTTTACTGCATAAAATCGTTCAAATGAACGATATAACGAAAATTGCCAAGAAAAAGCTAAAAAAAGGATTCATTTCATGGTTAAATTTGAAAATTTGGAGTATAGAAATTTGCTTTTTAGACAGAAAAACAGAATTCGCCATATTTAGGTACTTTTTTCTTACATAAAAACTTTTTTCTGAATGTTATAAAAAATTCATTCAAGAGTTTATGGTTAAATTTGAAAATTTAAAGCAAATCTATAGAAATTTAGATGATGTTTGCAGTATTTTGGTATTTTTTTACGCAAGTTTACATATTCTACATTCTAAAAAAATATTCTACTTTACATATTCTACATAATATTGTACGTTTTACGTTCTACATGACAACCCTGCCCGGTACTTGCTTTTCTGTCAATCGTAAACTGGTGGTCATTAAGATGGGACTACGGTTATAGAGAGTTGCATAACCAATTTTTGCATTGCAGGAAAAGCATTCGATAACCTGCGATAACAATTTTCCCTTGCAGTTACAGGGACTTTAGTGCTTTTTCTTACAAAAATTGATTATGCAACCCACTACACCCGTATTCCCGTCTTAATTTTATTCTCAAAAAATACATCTAATTATCAAGTTATTCATGTTGCAATTCTCTTCGAAGAGAAACCGAAGAAATACTTCAGGTAAAATTTGAAAAAATTGTAACCAGAGAAATTTTCAAAATCTCATAACTCTGTTAAAGAATCAAAGTGTGAATAAAAATGAACTATCGTTTTATCATTTTTGCAAAAGATAACTCAGCGTGAAAGGAATCCGGTATAATTTTCAGAAACAAAAGAAAAAATGATTTGACATTTATGCAAGTTGATTTCTTAAATATTTTTTCTGCGAGTATGGCCGCATGAAAATACTCATTTTTTACTCGGCATAAACGCGGTTTGTCGTTTTAGTTGGCGATATTGCGTAAGCAGTCGCATTTCAGTGTACGTTAAGATGCTGCGTTTAAATGCGAAGGCAGTTTTTCAAACGGACAATATGATTGTCACCGTCAAATTGGAATTAATCATGTGGCGAGAAAAAGCGTAGAATTTTATTTACCACCGGTGGCAAGCTAATGTAAAATTGCTCGCAATATATTTTCTTTAATGGCGTAAATATATCTCTCGCGAGTAAAGTGTATTGTGAAAAATGTCACGACGCCTTAACGAGTTATGGAAGAAGTAAGGTGAAGGGGGGAATTTATAAAGTATTTGGATTCGATAAAATTCACCATCGATTTGAAATATGATTAAAGCAGGTTCAAGAATTTTCGCCATCGTTATCTGCTATTTTTATAAATTGAAAAATAATAAGATTTTATAAGAGGTTTTCGTATAAAAACGTAACCGTAAAAGATTTATAAAAATCATTTCCCCCTTCGTCTCGGTATTAAAAGCTTTATTTCGTTGTTAACCGAATTTCCTATCGGATTGAGAAAATTGCGGCTATTATAACCGATCAATCTTGATAAGAAAGATTGAAACCAAATGACAATATTTCTCGATATTATTAAAAGAAAACGAGTAACGTGGATTTTCGAGTAGGTGCTTGAAACCCGAACGAGATTTTCTTACTGTATTATCTGAAAATTCGCGAAATGCGTTGTGTTAGTTTGGCTTCTCAGGAGTAGATAGGTAGAAGCACAATAGGGGTATCTTTTTTTCACTTTTTTTCATCTTTTACTCGAGCGAAAAATGTTAATGGATGACGTTTAGTTGGAGCACGTAAAAATACGTGACTGCCTCGCAAACTGATTTATTGTACGTACTGTGGTGCACGGAGTTAAATACTGTTTTCAACACATGGAATAAGGCTATATCATCTGTATTGACATTTCAGATGAGCATTTAACGTGTAAAACATTTTCATCTTTAGTCGTACCTAACCGCCTATTCTAACTAGATGCGTTACGTTGAAATTCGTCATAGTCGTAGCTAATCTGAAATTCTAATAATATTCGTCAGCGGTACTTTGTTAAATTAGCGTAGGTATATCTACTTCTGTAAGGACCAAAATATACCTACACTGCGTTGTGCGACGTTTTGCAATACGAATTCTCTATCGGTACTGAATTTATAAGGCGTGTATTATATCGTCGATCAATTTACATTTAAACGTAGGCTATATTCCTTTAATTAACTCGTACAAGTTGTCGTGATTTAGATACGAAATGTGGCAATATTTCCGTCGAATGAAACGTTATACTCGCTTGTGTTTTTGCTAATTATTGCGCCTACGCAAATGAGGTTTAATTAATTTACTTCTTTCTATACTTTTTTTCGGCTCGTGAATATGCTTAAGGTAACGTTGATGCTTACAAATTAAGTTCATTATGTTTCGAAAGCATTCGCAACTTAGCAAGTCGAGTACGTTGCGTTGTGATGGTTGTTGAAATAAGTCTGCCTTGTTAGTGGAATATGCTATAGCTGAGATGCTTAGGAAATGTTCTAAATTATAAATTATAATATAGCTTAAAATTTGTAAACCCAAAAAGAACTCATCTGAGTGGTAAATTTGAGTTATAAAGTATTGTAAACTAGGTGATCAGGAATTTTTTTCCAGTGGATTGATATTTTGCCTAAGTTTTTCACGATAGTTCTTGGAAAAAAAGGGGCGAAGATGCAACTATTAAAAATAAACTCATCATATTTTACCTTGATATATTCATTTTTGATGGGAAGAAATCAGCTTGCTACAAGTCGGCAACACAGTGTGACATTTTCATGTCACTCACTTAGTGATAATGATATTTATCAGAAGACGTCATTTGACGCCACATGCCACATGACTTGTCATCATATCATGTCACTTGATATGCTACCATGACATGAACACATGTCACCCCTCACCATGGCACGTCACCATGACAATGAATTGTCATATGTGACGTGGTATGGTGACATGAAAAAATTATACTTTTCGTTGAACATGAATATACGACTCATAACATGTTTTGAGAAGAAAAAAAATGATTACCTAACCTATCATCATACATAGTATATCGTCCCAATGCCTATTATCATGACACATTACCATAGTATGTCATTATTCAGGATACCATGACATGTCATTCGACATATCACCAAATTATGATTTTATGTTACAACTATGACACCTGACCATTCCAATAGCATTCATTGTAACAAGTCATCACATATCGCATGGCAACCATAACCATAACACGTCACCATGATGACGAATGGTCATCGTATAGTATAATTACTCATGATCATGATGTCACCATAACAGTGAACTGCCGTCTACGACATTTCAGAGGAAAAAAATAATCACTTGACTTGTCATCAAATATCATCACCACGCCTATTACCATGATAACACCATGTTCTGTCATCATTACATGATTATGAGATATCACACCATGACATGTCATTCGACATATCACCAAGGCACGATTATATGTCACTCACGACCATGACGCTTGACAATTCCAATGACGTTCATGTCAATCACAACCATGACATCATGACAATAACTTACTATTGTATAGTATATCACTTATCATCATGATGTCACCATAACAATGACGTGTCATTTACGAAATGTTACGATGACATGAAAATATCAAGATTATCACTCATGAGCATGACACGTTGCCATGACAACGGCTTTTGCCATCGCATCTATCACTCATGATCGTGATATGTCACCATATCCCTGACTTGTCATTTATGTCATGTTATCATGGCGTGAAAATATCATGATTATCACTCATAAGCATGACAACGGCTTGTGCCATCGTAGTATATCGCTCATGATCATAATATGTTACCATATTCATGACCTGTCATTTAAGTCATATTATCATGACGTGAAAATATCAAGATTATCACTCATGAGCATGACACGTTGTCATGACAACGGCGTGTGTCGTCGCATATATCACTCATGATCATCATATGTACATGTGTCACCATCTCCATGACCTGTCATTTATGACATGTTATCATGGCATAAAAATATCGTGATGCTGTTTCATAACGCTTCTTCGTGACGACTTTCGATTCTGTATGCCATAGCTAATTAGTCAAGACATGGAAATGCCAAAAGTCAAAACCACCTCGTTGGCTAAATCATTCATCTTATCTGCTGGAGCTTTTAACGTGATAGCTACATTCAGCCGAAATACCAAACAATAAAGGTGCCTATTTTAATAACAATTTGGAAACAATAAACTTCAACGATCATCGACTGCGGTAACCACGGATTGCAAAATTTCCGGTAGGAGATTGTTTAAATGTCCGATGCAAATGGAAACTGTTGACAAAAGGTGAATTTGTGAAATTTCAAGTATTCATCACCTTTCTGGTCCTCAATTCGTTCTAATTCTTGGATAAAATGGTACTGTTGCTATTTGCAGAGTAATTTGCGAAGGATCGTTAGAATGTGACATGACCTGGTAACAGCTTGTTGCACTGTTTGAATATAGACGCTTAGTTGAATAGGTTCATTCTTTTGAATGTGACAAAATTATTTACCGTTTATTAAGTATGATTACTTTGTAGGTAATTACTCTTAATCGGTGTAATGAAAATTATTAAATCCTACGCGCAGTTACTTCTACGAAGTTTACTGCCACATCTCAAGGAAACATTGATATTGTAGTTGTTTTCACGTAGCACAAATGAAGCATGTGTTTAATATCTACCATGCAATAATTAATTTACAATTAAGAAAAATGAAAATTCATGATTCGTGTCACATGTTTCTTATGTTGTTACTTGGTATACGTGTATTATACGCGAACAGTGAAACGAAATTTGTGCAAATGTATTATTTATGAGAGATATATTTGTAGCGCATATGTTGTAAAATGTTATTTAATACTTTACGCTAACAATTACGACGCTTTTGTCACGGGCGCTGGAAATAATTCCAAATATACACAAATCGATCGGTTAATTAATTATTGATAAGCACCGAACTAACGTATAAATTAATAATTTATCAAAGGACGAATTATCAACTCGTCACAAATTTTGCTGATAATGTTACCCTGTCAGATACCATATCAAGTTGGAAAAGCTACGGTATATTATCCTCGTATATATATTTTATGGTTGCGTCACCTCGCCGCATCCATCGCGATTACTGCGCCTATCCCGCACGATCAAAAAGCAGTTGAAAATGCGTCTGTGTTGCGAAAATAACATTCTCATCAATCATTTATTGCTTGTCATCTGCTGTGGTGGAAATTCATTCCACGCGTCCATTATTCTTTTATCCAATCTTTTATCTGACTTGAAAAATAAACCATCAAGCACTTTGGTTGGCGTTATTTTCGTGAGATTTTTGTTCTGTTGGATTTTTTAGGTAATAAAGAAGGGGAAAATATTAAATGACGGATGATATTTTTTCACCAATATGAAAGTTTAATTTTTCCTGATGCCATGAGTATTTTTTTTTTTTTTTTTTCAATTTCATCTTTATATTTTAAAGTTGGTTTGTTTTGTGTGATAGATGAATGAGTAAGTAGATTTTGAACTTTTTTCAATTTCCTGTTTCCATTAGTAAAAATAAAAATTGAGTTGGAACTTGTACTTGGCGTTAGAGAGCGTTAGTGTGTTGCGAGACGATTGGCTGTTATGAAAGAACTTTTTAGCCAATCATATTACACCACACTAGCGCTCCCAGTTTGGCGCGTAATTCAAACATGAGCTTTTTTCAGTAAGCTTTTTAATTTATAACGCGTATCGCTAGAATTTCACAGCGAAAAAAATCTCGTTAAAGTTTTGAATGAACTCTAGAATCGTTCTGGTTTACGTCAGATAATTTTTCGTTTTATGCATTTAAACAACGAATGGAATCATTCGTTCGAGAATTAAATGACATGGTTTTTACTGGCGACAGCATTCGACACGGCGTTCTACGTTTTAATTATTTTTATCGTGAAAAAATAACGAACGATATTGGTTCGAAGTTTATAACCATTTGCATAGACAGTTGAGTTAACTCGACGGCCTTCTTCACAATAGAAAATTACTTAGTTGCGATATTAAAGTAGCTTGTCGTTCGATGAGTAAACATTGTTGAATAATTTATTATGTTAGGAATTTCATTGCGTATAAATAAAAAAATTCAAAGTTACTGAACACCTTGACATTGTATGTTTGCTGATTACTTTTTAAAAAATTTTTTATTTCTATTTGTCACGAAAGCAATCGATTTTACCTGTTAAAACTTCGTACGCGGGATTTAGTAATTAATCGTTAAGAGGATAGTTTACAATTTTTACGAGATAAGTATAAAATGGAAAGGAGATGTACGCAATACGCAGCATGTGAATTTTCAAAGACGTCTTGTTTGACATTTCTGGTGAACTTTGTATATTGTTTCGCTGCACATAAAACGAATACAACTTTTACGTCGATGTTTGGTCATTTTGTCAGATTTTATGATAGTTTTGCGATGTTGAAAGCGGAATTAAATTTGAACATCGTTTATTGCCAAGTTTATTGAAATTATTTTCGGAAAAATTGATCCGTTTATCAGAATGTATATACGGAACAAGTTATTGTAAGTTTTTTTCGACAATGTGGCAACTTTAACTTTGTGAATCGTAAAACGAAGCGTATTTAAGTTTGTTTTTTTTAATTTCCATCGTAATTTTGCGCAGGGTTACCGTTTATTGATTATTGCGAAATAACGTAAAGCGTTTGAAATTATATGTAGAATTTTTCGAAAACGAGTCAAACGATACAAAAATCAGAAAAGTTGGTTCGAGGAAAATAAAGGGAAAAAAAGGAACTCGGGATATGCGTCAGGCAATAGTCCATTTTCATAAAACTCGTACATTTTGCAATTAAGTGATGTGTGTAAATGCGCGAAACTCCAACATTCAACAAATGTTTTCCTGTCGACGATTATCTATACTTTTTAAGGGTGCGCATCGCTTGTGAAACACGTTCGTACTTTCGCTAGAAGATCATAAAAGCTTTTATCCTTTCTTGGTGGTACGTTTCTTTTTCATAATCAAAGTAGAAAAACGATATATTCTACGCGTTGAAATCAACCTTCGTTTTGAAGACTGTTAGGTCCTCACGTGGAAATAGGTTTCAAGGGTCACGCGCTCTTACTTTTTGACTTATGAGATTTTCGTCTGTATTGCGTTTTAGATTATTGCTCTGTATAGCGAAGTAAGCCTGTAGTTGAAACTATTTGTGAAACTGGAACACTTTTCTGTTTCGATACCAATAATGTAACAAGCTTTATTACTCAAATTTGACATCGAGATTTTTTGAGTATTTTTCAATTGCTTGAAATTTATTTAATTGTGCGGGAAAATGATGTTTTTTTGTTATACAGAATCATAGTGTTTCGCTGAAGGGCTTCACTTTGTATCTCTGGCGGAAAAGCGATTAAAAAGAATATTATGAGTTATGATCCTGAATCAAACCCACATCTCCAATACACACATATTTCTAATCGTTCGTAATACAAACTTTATGAGGTGAATATGCGTGAATGATAGATGGGCCAGTTTGCTTTTCTATATGAAATATTTGAGTAATTGTGATATATCTTCTTATCCTTGAGTATATACGTATTGAACTTTGAACGATTTTTCTTCGTTGCTGCATTGCTGGGTCATTAACCTTTACTTATACCTACGTACTCCACAGGGCTCTCTTCTTTTATTAATTTAATTAATCCGTGATTTTCTCTTGAATTAAAATTTATTTTGGACTACTGTGATGTGGGGTTACTTTGAACAGTTTCGCATTTTTTTACTTACATTTTTTCTCCTACCACTTTTTGTTTGCGTACAAGTCCGCAACAAGGTGCGACATTTTCGTTTAAAAGTTTTTTTCAATACTCTCTTTTGAGGTGTATTTCATAATAAAACAAAGCGTTCAAAGTAGCCTCAGATTTGGGGCTACTTTAAACACTACACCTTGTTATATACTCACATCTTTGAAAACTTTATTCCCCGAAAAGCATCTCTTAATTAGATGAAATTCAAAAATTTGAAAAAATGCCCATAAAGCATATTATTATTTTTCTGGCCATCAGGCTATTAGTCCAGTCAATCTAATATTTGAGCTTGCAAAACGAGAAGACAAGCTGAATTTTGGTATATACCTAGTATTCGATATCCTTTAAAACATACTTCACTCCGGAACATATGCCATGTTTGCAAGTTCCCTTTTTTGTGGATCTAAGCCCCCTAAAGTCGGTTTTTCGCTTATATCTTAGTGAAAACTGGTTTTATCGAAAAAATAGTTCAGTTCAAAATTGAAACCCACTAAATTCTCTACAAAATGCGTATATTAAGAGTTGATGTAACTGACTTGGATTCCGAGCTACGTGCGATTGAAAAAGGAGCATTTTTCGTGAATTTTTGACAAAATTCGCATAAATTTAGTTTTTTACCTGTAACTATGGGAAAAAATGGTTTTTCGTGAAAATGTATAATAACTGAAATGAAAGATGACCAAATTCTCTACAAATTCAATTATGAAGAAGTTAGATTGCTTTCTTAGTTTCCGAGCTGTGACGTCGCAAAGAAGGGGGTTTTGATTATTTTTTAGCCTAGTTTTGTAGATACAGTATTTGTGGAAGATTTGGTAGGCATCAACCTCGAACTAAACTATTTTTTTCATAGAATCATTTTTTGCTACACTAGAACCGAAAAACTGTACCCTACGCAATTGGGCTAAAAAGTCATCTATTCACGAAAACTGCACCTTTTTCAATCAAACGTAGCTTGGAATCTAAGCCAGTTATATCAACTCTTAATACATGCATTTTGTAGGAAATTTAGTGGGTTTCAATTTTGAACCGAACTATTTCTTTGATAAAACCAGTTTTCACCAAGATATAAACGAAAAATCGATTTTAGGGGGCTTAGATCCACAAAAAAAGGAACTTGCAAACATGACATCTGTTCCGGAGTGAAGTATGATGTAAAGGGTATCGAATACCAGGTATATACCAAAATTCAGCTTATCATCTCGTTTTGCAAGCTCGAGGCCATTTTCGGGCTAGATTGACTAGACTATATGCTAAATGAAAAATACTCTGCCGTTCAAAGTAGCCCCACTTCAGGGCATCTTGAATATGAAATAAAACTTTATACCTATTCGAATAACAAGCGAGTAAAGAGCGCATATATTATGAGATCATTTAGAGGAAATACGTCGAGAGATAATTTTCAAGTCTGTAGCTGGCTAAAAACCGCATTCGACTTTGATCTTTTCGTATTTACCGAAAAGGTGCGAGTAATTAGGGAAATTGCTTTCATATACTTATAACCTGTTAAACGACCTTTGATAATTTCAATACCGAAATGGATAGCTTACCGCAAACTCGCCGAGCTAAATATATTAAATTTTCTCGCAGCTGTCAAATATTATATCGAACAGAACGTGGTCATTGCGGCAAATTTCCACTTTCGAGTTTATCAAATAACCATACTGCGAGCTTTATCTTAATCCCGCGGAAATTAGCGGGCGAAAGTGAAATTTAATTTGATTGATAAAAATTAACCAACGGAATCCATGGGTTATATCCTGTTCAAGGTTAATTTAGTATGAAATTTTAATCAATGAAGTGAATTCATCTAATGAGGAAGTAAACGACACATAGAGCATTTTACAATTTTTAAAAATTCTATTTTTCAAGTATTTTTATTTTTGTTAATTTTCATTTAGCCTACGGGTAAATTTATTTTTCAAAAATATCAGTAATGTAATATTTCTGTAAAAAATGAGTAAATTTCACGAAACGATTCTAAAGCCAGCAAAACCAAGATGAGAAATGATAGAAACACGGTTTAAAATATTGAAATGAAAAAGAACTTACGTAGGTATAGTAAAACCTGGTATAGTACGACCATGTTTTAAGTGTTTTTCGTGTTTTTTACTACCTTAAATTCCAGTTTCAGTTTTCTTGAAAGTAAAAAAGTTACGGTTTTTCAAAAAAATGAAATATGTAGCAATAAGTGAAAAAAAATCTATCTCAAATTTTAATTTTTTTGATGCGTTTGAAAATGTTTATTGATCGGAATGTCGAAGATCGAGTATGGTATTTCATCGAGAAATTTTTTCGGTCCATATGAAAAAGTCGTCGAGTTCAATAATACTGTCTTTAGAAAATTGAAAACTCATTTCCATTTCGAAATTCAAAAAGATGATCATACCGGTGAAAAGATAAGTAGGCCTATTCAAACCTTCGTAAATGGAGTAATATACGAGGAGAGATGCGTATTTTCTTTAAAATCAGCTCTCCGTTGAAGTTATTAAGCCTTTCGACCATGAAATTGTATCGTTGAAATTAAAAGAGAAGAAAGGTGATAGCGAAGTGGGCGAAATCGATAAATATTCCATTAAAATTATTTTTGTGTACGGAAAATTCATCCGTTGATGAAATCTTCGTTGGAATTTTTTTCTCGTTTTTTAATATAAGCATATATCAATTCGCGAAAGTTTATTTTTAATTTTGATGAAATTTGTTTACAGATTTTATGGAAGAGCGAAAATGCCTTTTAGAAAACATCGGCCCCGATTTACAAACTATGTACGATTCTACAGGACTTGAGGTAAGTTTTGAGAGAAAATTTTTCAATATTTGTGTAATACGGTAAAATATTGGGATAATTTTGTAATAATTACAAACCATTGTTGTAATATTTTAACATACTCTGAGGTTTCGTTAGCCCATTGCGGAGCCATCGAGAGTGGTACAAAGGGGATTTCAGCCTCAAGCTCAGTCTTTCCGAAAGGGCTTGAAAATTTTAAAATTATTTAAAAATATAGGAAATCTTCCCCCCTTTTTTTTAATTGATGAGCATTGTGTACGAAGAAGAGGAAACCCAAAATATTTCTCCTGGATTCATTTTCCCTTTCGGTAGTTCTGCTCAGAGCCGTGCAGAAAAAATCCGGGCCCCCCTCCCATGAAAGATCCCGACATTTTTTCCAATGTCGGTCATTGTCCGCTAAGAACCCGTTATTTTTTATAATGGTTTAAAATGCACGCGGTCCCTAAAAAAATCCGGGCTCTTTGAAAACCCCCTTCTCCCTTCTGATTGGACCTGTACTCGAAAGAGAAAGCGCATCGCAAGCTAATATTTAATGATTGATTGAAACTTTGATAGTTGATACACAAATCTGTCAAATGGTGAAATAAAAATTCCATTTTTGCGTCAAGCCATCTCAAAACTAGTTTAGCTTTTCAAATTAAAAAAAAAAAGTTTTTGTGTAAAAATCGAGTTATAAGTTAAAGAAGATAACGAAAAAAAGCCAGAAAAAGTTTTAATTTGATACTCGGACGGTTTGGGCTGTTACTTTGTATATGATTCAATCAGTTCACCAACACTCGTTTCAACTTTTTTGGTGCTAAAAAAAAACGATGATGGCATTTGGACGTTGTTTTGTGACATAGTATGTACAATATTGTGAAAAAATACCCTTTAATAAAGTTTGTATCGAACTGTACATCATCCAAGTTACTTTTTTTCTTTTTTGGAAGAAATGTAATTTCCAATGGGTTAAATTGAGTAAAAAAACTACGAGTATTGGTTAATATTTGAATTATTATTTATAAAGTATTTGCTCGTTGGTGAGAAAAATATCGCAATAAAATTTATAATACAGTTCGATGAAAGCAGCTATTACCATATTATGAAAAGAATATAAGAATTCGGAGTTGACGAAAAATACGGCGAAAAAAAACAAATGATAGGAAAATTATAAACGCATTAATTTTACTTTTTACGCGGAGACGTTTTATCTATGCGGAAGTTGAAATCAAAACCGCTTTTGTGAATTTTTCTTCAGCGGTTTTATAAATGTAAGGGCGTAGATATTATAGCTTATATAAAAGCGGTGTTGCTGAAACTTCACTCGAACTAATGATGACACCTCATTGCTGTGCAGAGGCCAGCTCAAACGCTTGGCTGTTTTTCATTAGCGTCGTCAGCGTTAACCGCAATTTATCTCTTTAGTTGTGGGGGATTTCAGTTTCATAATCCGTGGAAATATCCTTGCTCGTAGATAGCCGTCTAAATTAAAAATATTTTGGATTTTTTCCGCCTTTTTTGGTGTTAGGATTAAAAAGCAGACGAAAGAATGCTGTTAGTGGATTTTCTTGCTTTTTTTTTACACCGCTAATGCGTATGTGTGTATGCGTTTCACCTCGCCTAATTCTTTTCCTTTTAAGAGTATTTTTAATGGCATGTGTGGTCGATTTTTTTTTCTCTTTGAGGAACAGTCGTAGAATTGTGAAAATTTTCTTTAGAATTCTTTATTTTTTTACGTGTTTTAAAAAAACTCAATTTTAGTTTTCCTCTTTTTTTCAAGTTAAGAGCCATATAAGAAGTTGGAATTATTTCGTCTTGGAGAAGCAAATTATTATCTTTTGTTAAAAAAAGGTATTTTCTGTACAGTTATAGATGTACATAAAGCTTGAATACATACAGAAGCAAATGAAGTAATACGTTTTAATGTTTTTTGCGCAGTCATCTTTGTAAAAATTAAAGATACCTTAGGAAGTATTACGAAGTAGCGGTATTGCGAGTCATGAAACATTTATGGCCCTCGGGAGTCAGACCATTTTAGTGGTATTTTATGAATATGTATAAAATTTCGGTGTAGCTGAGTTGATGCTGTGTGTCGTTACGAAGGTAGCTAGATTTAAAGCGGGACTATTTTGAAAATTGTGAGCGAGTTTCGGCCATCTGGTGATTAATAGGGTTTTGAAGATGTACGAAGGTACGCTTTCAAATTAGCTACATGTTTAATTTCATACCGAATTATAAATGTATTTATTATGGTATTCTTTTTTGAACGCAAGAAGTTTACATGAGCTTTTCAACATGCAATAACGAGTGGTAACCATTGTATGGAAATAAGTAATTGAAATGCTATGATAAGAGGTTAATTTATTAAGTACAAATTTTATTGATAGATAATTCATCGGAGAGTGCTTGTAAAAAATAATGGTTTTATAAGCTTTTGAAATTTTTAAGAGTATTTCTTTTATTTCGTTATAAAAAATTAAAAAAAAGCAGAAACATAATGTTTTTAGTATCTACAGAACATGCAGCAAAATTTAGGGCAGCAGAGAAATCAAAAAATTGAAAATTGTAGGACATACCTCAAAAAATTTTTAAAAAGTACAATTAAAAAACTTTGGAGGAACAAAAATCTAAAAAATGAAAAATGAACCTCAAAAAATGAAAATTGTGGCTCAAAATATTTAAAAAAAGTGTAATTGAAAAAACTTTAAAAAACAAAAATCTAAAACTTGAAAATTTTACATTAAAAAAAAGTGCATTTGAATAATTTTGGAGAACAAAAATATAAAAATTGAAAATTGTACCTCGAAAAAGTGAAAATTGTAGGTTAAAAAATTGAAAAAAAGTGCAATTGAAAAGTTTTGTAGAAAAAAATCTAGAAATTGAAAAAAATGCATTTAAATTGAAGAACACCTAAGATCCTCCAATATCCTCTCCCAAATCTAAACTCATCTAATCGATCCGTGCCTCTGGCCTAGCAGCAGTAAAGGCACGTTAATGGAAAAAAGTAAAGTAAGTAAAAATCAAAAAATTTTAAAAAAGTGCAATTGAAAAAATTTTTAAAAACAAAAAGTCTAAAAATTAAAAATTGTGCCTCGAAAAATTTTAAAAAGTGTAATTGAAAAAGTTTAAAAACTTTGTGCCTCAAAAAATAAAAAAATTGAAAAAAGCACAACTAAAAGAACAAATCACTTGAGAATTGAAAATAGTACCTCAGAAAATTAAAAAAATGGCAATTAAAAAAATGTTAAAAAACAAAAATCTGAAAATTGAAAATTGTACTTTGAAAAAGCGAAAATTGTACGCTAAAAAATTGAAAAAGTGCATTTAAACTGAAGAACAAAAATCTAAAAACTGAAAAATGTACCTCAAAAAAGTGTAAATTTTGCCTCAAAAAAAAATTTATGAAAGTACAATTAAAAAAATTAAAAAAAAACAAAAATCTAAAAATTGAAAATTGTACCTTGAAAAATGTTAAAAAGTGTAATTGTATAAATTAAAAAATTTTGTGTCTCAAAAAATAAAATAAAAATAAAAAAACTGAAAAAAGCACAATTAAAAGAACAAATGACTTGAGAATTGAAAATAGTACCTCAAAAAATTGAAAAATATGTCAAAAGATTGAAAAAATTCATATCGTGTTGTAATTGTGCAATGAAAATATTGACACTCAGTGACAACGCCTCAATACATTTTTCCACCGAAATAGATTTTTTTAGGTAAGGGGTGCTCACTTGAAAGGCGCCATTGAAATTTCAGCTCTCAGGCGGCAAAATCATAAATCCGTCTCTGCCCGTTTCTAGATTAGTTTGTTAATTAATTTAGCAGTTAAAAGTGAACAAAAAAGTCCTGAAACGTTCAAGGTCTGATGGCATTATGACGGGAAACGTCGGTATTTTATCTTGAGAAAAGCAGTCGCATAATTTAACTAGTTTCTCGCGTATAACGCGTGACTTATGCCTATAAAATTGAAATCTTACCGTGATTACGGCGTTATACGAAGATCCTTTACAGGTACATAGAATTTTAATGAAATTGTATAGTCATAGAAAAGATATGTGAAAAAGTTGGTTGGAAAACCTCTTTTAAACAGTTTTAGTAGCGCAATTTGCATAAGTATAATAATTATGATATAAAAGACGATGTAAACGGCTGTGTTGGAAATATAGTAACGGTCTACTTTGAGAAAATACGATTTTAAGATTTTTACACGAGCTTTGCCTGCATTTTGGTTAAAATTTTTTTTTGTCTTTTTCATAATTTTCATTAAAATTGAAACATTAAACCTGGGGCGTCATTAGGGTTAAGAGACAAGCATAATGTACTAGTCTGCAAAGGTGTGCTACTCGAGGGACCGTAATTTCAAGTTATCTGAACGTTCATCTTACCTAAAAGGAAAATACTCCAACGTTAAGATTATATAATAAAGCTACCGTTGTAAACTTTAACATAACGCTTCGATAACCTAGAGCGTTAGTTCTCTTATATCCTTTGAGTATGTAGGATATATACCTATACACCCATGTACCGTTGCATCATTACATCTTCGTTTTTCCTCTCCTCTTGGAGTAGTTTGATAATGCATGTTTTGACGCAGTTATAATTCTCTGAAATTTTCGTGCACATTTTATCGCATTCAAAAATGTAATTCCTTGAGTTTCCTTATGTAGAATATTTCCTAGTTTTTTTAATAAAAATCAGACCATTTCCGCTTTATTTTTCATCAAGTGGAATCGTCAAAATTTTGTATTTTCTTAGAGCTAATATTCGTTTATTTTCTATTTGTATTTCCATGTTTTTAATTTTTTCTGGCGTAGTCGTAAATTTCCCTTTTTCTCAAAAAATTCTTCGAGTTTTCATAATGAAAATTCATGTTCTTTTTTAGAAGGAAGAAATGAAATGTTATTTTCTCGTAATTTTTTATTCGAAATTGAAACATTTATGAAAATCGAATACAATAAAAAGTTTTATCAGTTGATTTGTTGATGAAAAATACAACGGATTGGCCTAATTTTCCTTGAAAATTTGGTAAACATTTTGTTTAAATTTTGAAAAATTTTTTGGATTTTTAAAAGTAGTAGATTATAACACGCGGTCCAAAATTGAGGAAACCATTATCGCGCCAGAACCTACATTATCATACTACTTCTTATTCTTCAATTCTGGAGTTAAGTACGTGTCCTAAATCAAATACGCGAATTGTTAGATGGTAAATTTTCGTTTTCAAATTTGAAGGTTTATTTGATCAACGCAACGTATTAAGATTTCGCTATCGTTACTAATATCAAGATAAGAGTTGAGATGTTGATTTCAAAAGCATTTTGCTTGAATTCATGAAGTACACCGTTTGAAAGGAGTATTTAAGGTGTTGAACGTTTAATTATACGTCAAAGCTTGATTAAATTACCTTACGCGGTTGTATCAGTTTACTTGTGATTGTTGAATGGTTTCTCGCAGATGTCATTCGTGAATATTTCTTTACTATAGAAAATATTTTAGCGGGAATGTGTTTCTTTTTTATTGTTACGAAAACTTTAATAAAAAAATGTAATATCAATGCTCGAAGATGGTTACATAAAACGTGATTTTTTTTTCTTTTTAAATCTCTGAAAACTGCAAAAACTTCTATGTATTTGTTGAAGAGCTCATAAGAAAAATATATACTTACTTTTTATCATTTCCATTACAAAAGCATAATTCCGCGTTCGTATTCTTATTTATATCTTCTGAAGTAACTTTTTCGGAAAATTGGAAAAAAGATTATATTCAATGATGAAAGAGAAAATTCAGTAAACGAAACAGTGTGGAAAGTCAAGGTAAATGACAGATGTCATTTTAACAAAAAACTTACAACGTGTGCAGGTTGAAGGTGATTCTTTTTTATGTTGATTGAGGATGGGAATGTTTTACGTTGCGAATAAATGACACGTGTTTTGTTTTTATTTTTCGTTGACTCGAAATCACGATGCGTGATTTCCATTTCATCCCTTCGTATGATCCAATTTTCCGGCCATAAATTTACGTTTATCGTCGTCGCTCGTCGAGATAGCGCTGCTCGATTAAGTAAAGCGAAAGAGCAACGATTTTCTTTTATTATTTAAATGTGTTCGCGAGAAAGTCACCGATTGTTTGCCCATAAGTGATTTTTTTTTCACTTGAATGTTTGTTTTGATTTGTGTCGGTGATAAAATTGAAATTTGCGGTGGGTTGTAATTAAAACAGAATTAATTTGATGTTTCAAATAATAGTACGGGAGAGTATGAAAATTCTACTATATTACCATGATTGGTACGACCAATAGAAAATGTTTAATAGGAAGTGGGAACCATTCAATTTGAATTTTGATTGTTGAAAGTTGGTAAATCATCGATTTGCCATTTTTTTTTTCATGAAACTAATTTGGACATGTCAACAGTGTTTACAACCCCCCAAGAGTTTTCTTGAGGGTGCCAGATTTTTCAATCTGTGCAAAAATGTCTCATATCTTCATTTTTTTTTTAC
This sequence comes from Maconellicoccus hirsutus, assembly GCA_003261595.1. Classification (NCBI taxonomy): domain Eukaryota; kingdom Metazoa; phylum Arthropoda; class Insecta; order Hemiptera; family Pseudococcidae; genus Maconellicoccus; species Maconellicoccus hirsutus. The sequence goes on along the minus strand of QBDW01005520.1, from coordinate 17,176 downwards.
TTTTCATCTTTTGGCTATAACACACAAAATCGAAAATAGTCACGAAGAAGCATTTTAAAAAATCGTCACATTGTTGTCATGGTAACCGTTGTCATTGCAAAGTGTCATAGTTAAGAATGATGATCTTGATATTTACATGTCATGATAACCTGTTATAGATGACACGTCATTGTTATGGTGACATATCATGATCATAAGTGATATACTATACCATAACTAGTCATTATCATGCTGACGTGCCATGGTTATGATTGACATGTGATATGTAATGACTTGTTATGATGAACATCATTGGAATAGCAAAGCGTCATGGTCGTGAGTGATGTATAATCATGTCTTGGTGACATGTCATGGTGATATATCATAGTCATGCTTTGATGACATGCTATGGTGACCTCAATCATGACATATTATGGTAATATGTCATGACGTTGTCATGGTAATTGGCGTAGTGATGATATGTGATGAACTAATCACAAGTCAGGTGATTATTTTTTCCTCTCAAAACGTGTTTCATTGCTATTGTGATGTGTTATGATCAGGGGTGACATGTGATCATGTCATGGTAGCATGTCAAGTGACATGATATGATGACAAGTCATTATCATGGTGAGGTGTCATGGTTACGAGTAAATAACGTCTTCTGATGAACATCATTGTCGCGGAGTGACATGAAAATGACACATCGTGTTAGGAACTTGTATGCAAATTGATGCTTTAAGGTGTTTTTGTGGCTGGTACTTAGCATCATTACCTATCCATTGAGCATAGTGTTTTTTTTCAACATTTTGAAAAATCTCACAAAAAATCTAGGAAACCTTGAGAAGATTGTAAAATTTGTATTAAAAAAACACTATTTTGAAGAAGTTTTCAATTTTATTGTAATTACGATTTTTTTGGCGTTAGGAGATCACTTGTTACCATTATTATAATCAAAAATCCCTTTAAAATGATACCAATATTGACTTGGCATCTCAAGAAAATCTCTCAAGATTTTTCGAGGGGGTGTTGGCAACACTGCATGTTAACGTACTTAACAAATTAAACATATTTTTATAAGCAATTATAATTTTTTTCCTTTTTTGACCTTCACTTAATCTTTTTCCCTTTATTTTACCATTACACGAATTACGAATGATTCAAGTTCAACAAAGCATTATTGATAATTCCTTGACAAATAACCTTGTCTTTTCAGTAATTCACATTTGTTGCTTTTAAAAGTACACCTCCGTGATATCGATTTGATTGAGGTAACACGATTTCGTAATAAAAAATGCAATCGATAGTTAATGATGGAAAATGAAAATAAAGATAATTCATTCGACAGAGGTATTCGAATCGTGAAATCGAATCTTTCAATCTAATGACCTAGTTTATTATAATGAGGGGTGGTTCGAAAAAATGGTAGAAATTAAGTTATCGTCGTTTGAATAATATAGGAAGCTTTGGTTCCTCGAAGCATCGGTCGTGAATGTATGTTACGAGGTTGTAAAAAGCGTTATCAAAACGATTAACGTGTTGTGACGCTTTACGAGCCAAATAAGCCGCTTATAAACGATGACGTTCGGTGTAAATGAAAAATTTTACAACATTAAATGCGAAGTTCAACTTGAGTTTTGTGAAAGTGATAATAATTAAACGTATTCGAAGCTGTCAATGATATGTATAAGCAAGCAGAACGTTATAAAAATATTTCAAAACGTGTCCGTCAGGCTGGAATATTCGTATTTTATTAAAAAAAAGAAATCAACAGTTGGTTAATAGCGAAGGTAAAAGGAGAAACGAGAAAATGTGAATTTTTGCCTGAAAATACCAGTCGCTGAATTAATGAAACATTCATTTTCATAAGTTTATTCGAATTTCAACGATGTGGGATATTATTAATCCGTGTATGAAAAAAACGCCGCTGCCGCTTTTGAAGGTAAAATGAACAAATGATGGAAAAGCTCCGTGACGGTTTTTATTTTGTTCGGTTTCATTTTCATATTTCATTTCGAATTGATAAATAGCTGATTTTTTTTCTTGAATGTAATTAAATCTAATGTTTTTAATTCCACCGGCAATCGAGAGGTGAAAAAATTCGTTTATTAAATATCGACCGAATACGGATGGAATTTCTCAACAGAATCGTAATGGTAATTCTCAAAACAATATACTTTGGAGGATTACTGTAATATACGGTGATGACGACCGATATCGAATGTTTTCATAATATTATAGCGATACCTCATATTCGATGAAAACCATAACGCCCCAAAGGCAGAGGCACTCGTATACACGTTGCACATGAAATAAAGGCAAACCTCAACCTTGAAACAAGAAAATACTTCTTAGCCAATTACCTGTCGTTCACGCCCATTCCCAAGATACTCTGTACGTATTTGATGAAATGGAAACGTGAAAATGGGAAATGTCAGTGATGCGGCTACGCTTGAAGAGCTGTAAAATGACATTACGACGCGTAGTCGAGTGAAAATTGAATTTCGACTATTACCTTCGTTTTCGATATGATCGTTCGAACTTGGTTTTTAAACGAAAGACATTCTTGATGATAAATTAACGGTTTCGTGTATGGGTTCGTTTTAGAAATGCCAAAGAGAAAAAAAAAATGGTAAATAATCCTACGAAACGATACAACTTTAAACGCTCGGGTCTAATAAAAACGAATGAAGTTACCACGTACATTGTTTTTGATTCGATTCATTGTACAATTCTTACAAAAGTCCATTGTATTCGTGTTCCTTCGATGTAAAGTGTATTTCAAAGCTAGAAAGTTTTCATTGCTGTGAAAATCTGCCAAAATGTAGCTTTATTTGTTGATTAAAAATACCAAGGATTTCTTCGATTTGAAAATACCTCGATATTTGATGAAAACTTGTACTGTCATGCTGTAAAAACTTATTACAATATTGTTTTTATTAAAATGAGAAATATGTATCTTTCATACAGAGTGTCTTGGTACAGGTTAGCACCCCTTCACCAGCAATATAGTGAACTTATGCCAGGGTCATATATGCATAGTTGCCAACCCTGTGAATTGAAGGGGCAGATATATGTCTGTTGAAAAATTTTTTTAAATGTCGTTTTGAATTTCTGACGGGTCATATTATATGAAAGTAAAAAACTCATTTTATAGTTCACAGGCATGATACCGGGAGCGCCACTATTTTTATGAATAAAATATGTTTGGCTGTTTTCTTCATCTTAGAAAATTATTTTGTTTTCAGTGTTGCAGAGCAGAAGGTAAGGACGGGTCACATTTTGGGGAAATATAAATAAATAAAAAAAATGAACTAAAAAAAAGAAACAAAACATACGACAGTGGCGCTAATTGACTGCAGTGTCATGCCAGCAAATTAACTTAATGTCACAGATTAAAAAAAACGCTAACCAAAAATTTTACATTGAGACGCTTATCTATTTTAAACGAAGTTTATTATATAATCTTTAGTGCGTCACTCGACAATCGTGATAGATAGGAAGTTACACTTTCCGCCGCTGGAAAGCTAATTTTATGTAGAATTTTTTAGTGTGGTTGATCAATGTGCTAAGTGATCAAGGGAGCCTATACCTTATTAAATATCTGAAGAAAAATGTTGAAAATCCAATTTTTTTTCTACAAGACCAAACTATTATGAATTGTTTTGAACGAAAAAACGTCGAGGTTTTAAATGGCGCAAACTAGACTCCTTTATTTCTCTTCTTTAAAAAGTTACAGCTGTTCTAACTTCAACATTTCAATAATAAAAGAGCAATACAATTCTAAATTTCAATATTTTATAAATTGCTTGGAAAAATAATAATAAAATCGAGAACTTTTTTAAGTTTTAGTTTTGAAATTGAAATGGCCATAACTTTTTAATAAAGTGAGATGAGGAGTCCGGTTTGCGCCGTTTAAAAATTCACCAGTACAATGATCAATCCCACTACAAAATTCTACACAAAATAAGCTTTCCAGCGGCGAAAAGGGCAACTTCCTGTCTGTCACGATTGTCGAGTAGCGCACCGTCAAAAATCCAAAACGAAATTGAAAAAAAATCTTCAACCGAGCATATCTCTACCCCTTCAATTTACATGGTCGGCAAGTATGCATATAGGAACCTGGTATGAGTGGACTATATCCTGGTAAAAGGGTGCTAACCTGTACCGAGACACTCTGTATACCTATCACATTAAAATGAAGGCAACAATAGGAGAAATTACACGCGATGCGTATGCAAGTTTTGCTCGTATTCATACAATATCGACTGATTAGTGGGATTTTCAATTATAGGTACTTTTGATTCAAACAAAAAAATCTTACGCCTTTTGATTACATCCAATGAATTTGTTTTCAAACAATAAAAAAGAAATTTCGACTCGTTATAGTGAAAACAAAAAATCAATTTCGTTAAACGAAAAAACTTAAAAGAGGTAATCCATTTTTGTTTGTTGAGAACTGCTTTAAACAATAAAAAAGAAATGAGATGTTGATAGGAAAGGTTTTCGAAAGAAAATTAAATCGCAAATTTATGACGTTCGTGTGAAAGTGAAAAAATTCCGCGGGGTTTTGAATAATTTAAAGGGAAGCGTCCGTTCAAGAGTAATTTTCTGCCGCAGGTTTCCGCTGTAGTATATTATACTGAATAGTGATCGATAAAAAAATTTATTTGGATTTGCGTTTTTCTTTTTGTTTGCCGAATGGAAATTATTTTTTGAAATGCGACGATTACGGATCGATGCACTTACGCTGTTAATTCAATCGGGTTCCGTTTTCAAAAGGTAAAAAAAAAGAGGAAATGAACAAAAGTTACGATTTTACGTTATCTATTGTATGTAAAAAATGAGAATTGAATTAATGAATAAGTTAACAATGGCGACGTGTTTAACAAATATGTAAAAATTGTACAACATCACAGAGAAGTTTGATATCATCAGTAGCTTTGTTGCGCTTTACACTGGAAATTGATTAATGTATAATACAGTTTCACCTTTTGTTTGGTATATTGGTCAAATATTAACAACTTGTTCGGAACATTTTAAAGAAATAACTTCATTTATCATAATAGTCGAGTTAATCGAGTTGTATTTTATGGTTTTATTCGACTAAGATACTTTATATAGATTATGTTACCGCGGTGATTTGACAGGCGAGTTTTTCACCACTTGGATGATTTATTTTTCAACTTTATACGCCTTAAAGTTTCATTGACTTTATTGAACGTTGAACAATGGAAAGAAATAACATATAGAATATGAAATTTAGTCAAAACCATAAATTATGTGTGTTTGCTTCGATGATTTTTTTCCCCACTTGTAGTAATATGAAGAATCGAGCTTCGAAAGAAAATGTTAATAACTTCACATATTTAAACGCCGTAAAAAAGACAATATTTTTCACGTTAATAATTTTGCATACTTTGTTCCTTGTATTTCTACAGCATGACAATAGATTCCAACAAGAGGAAACGGAAAAAAGACATGTCAATGAACTTTTATAGTTCATCTCTGCGTTATCAATTTTATTACACAGTATAAAATTAATTAAAAATTGTATACTCGAAGCTTTGATTGATATACCCGTATCTTCAATATTATAATTGTGGGTAAAATAACTTTTTCTTATTATTGTTGTAAACATCTGAAAAAAATTCCTCAGTAAAATTGTGGTTATTGAAAGTAACTCACGTGTCAATAAACTACCATTTTCAATTTTAAAGTACCTACGCGAGATATTCGAATTTCACGGTTTTACCAACAAGACTTGTAAAATGTATAAGTTGAAGTATTGAAATTGAAAATTATTTGTACTTCGGGAACATGAATTTTTTCATTTCTTTTACCAGTAAATTAATTCCATTTAAATTTAGCTTAGCGGAAAACTTAATATGCGCGATTTCCGTCTTGATGCTTTGTATTCGGTTGGAAAAGATTATAAAATAGGAATCAGCTAGTACGAGTATTTCATAATTTTTCTAACTAAGCAGCAAAGAAATGTGGAGAAAGTTTGCTTGGCGAAGTATAATCTTCGAGTCTGTTGGGAGAAAGGTTGAAAGAAAAATTTTAAATTAAATTAGCGTCGTCGTTTGGCGCATCGTATTAATAGAGGGTATAATTTAGCCACTTAATTAGTAAGATTTCTTATCGTCAAAGGTGACGTGAAACTTGTCACTTGGATATTATCCTTTTGTAATCGAGGAAAGAGGTATTGAAAAATTATATTTAATCTGTTTCAAAGAAATTGATGATTCACGATGTAGTACTTTTTCATTTGTTTATTTTACATATAAACCACGAAATAAGCCTTATTCGCTTTATGCGATATTTATCGAAATCAAAATGTTCACGATTCGTTCCCGTCTTGGGACGAAAACAAATTTCTAGGATAACAATTTACTTGCAGAAACAAAAAGGATGAAGTGGATATTGAAATTTTAGGTTAGGATTTCAATTCTTCGAATACATAAGAGTACGGTTTCCTTGATAAAAATTCTTTCAGTTGGGTAGTCGATAAAAATATATTTCAAGTGGTTTTCTATTGTTTTGTTCGTTGTTTGTATTTGAAATATCAAAGGTGGATTGAATGTGAGAAACGATTATCTACCTACGCTTTGAAAAAAAAAACGAAAATATTTTAACTGCACAATAACAAACAGTAGTAATAGATTTAGAACTTCATGTGGATCTGAAAGTCTGTAGGTGTTTTGAATAATAACGTTATTTTGTTTTATTTGTAAGTTTCACTAAGAGTGTACGAGTGTAATTACTTAAACAGCAAACTAATTGTACTTAATTGATTTTAAGAATTTGAGATCTAATAATTTTTGCTGTTTTCTTTTTTGGTTTTTTCTCAACTGTACATTGACTTCGTTTCAAGTTGTTATCAATGTGTTATCAGTTTTTGAAACAAATTCTTATCAATCTTATCAGTCAATATCTCAATAAGCTTGAAGATCGTTGAAGAGTAGCTTCTTCGGTTGTTTTCTTTTATTTTTATTTTTTATTTTTATAAACATTCATAAACAACTATTTTCAATCGTTTGCTGGAGCTAAATGCAGCGTTTTCATTTTACCACTAAGTACATAGTACATACCTATTTTAAATTATATGTACAAATGCAATTTTACTATCCATTTCTTCATACCCATGCATCTCTAAAACTACGTCGAACAATTCCGATAATCAATTAGAACTTAACTCTGAAAAACATTTAAAATAGATGATATTTAGACTTAGCTCAGTACTTCCATCGGTTTCATCGACTAACTACAAACTAGAGCAAAATATTTGTTACATCTTATTTTGGATACCCGTGACAGAGCTTTAAAATATGAAAAGACATAGTGCATTACATCTGCTCGACTAAAATTGAAATTATGATCAAGCTTAGGGCTATATTAGCACTTAATTTTATGAGTTGACGAGATGTAGTGAAATTGAGTACCTCGGGCCAAAACAAGATAACTATTTGATGAAACTTCAGCCAATTTCGAAGTATGTACCTTGTTTTACTGAGCGGAGAAATTATTAGAGATACAAGTAGATTCGTATGACATGAAAATCAAACTCTCTTGTTGAAAACGTCGTTGTAAAATTGAAATGTAATTTGAGATACATCGGTATCGATACTACACGCAACTGATATTAAAATTTACTTATCCGTTCTTCTCGTTTTTCAACGTAGATTTTATATTTATTTCGATAAACATGAATTCGGGTAAGAATTATTTTACAACGGAAATGGACGAAAATTTCCTTTGTAAGATAAACACAGAATTTGCGCATGTTTACTTAGAACGTGTATCTTAAGTAATATATCGTTCGATTTGATTTATTTAAATTATTAAAATTCGCGTCATATAGAGATACGTATTGGTGAAAATTTTTTGGATCTCGTAAATCACGTAATTAAAGGTACACTCGGAATAAGAATTATTGGAAAAAATTTACTTCGCTTCATTTTGTTTTACAATGATATAAAGGCGGTTGAAGATTTTCTGTGGAAACGTCGGAAAATATAAGCAATAGGTATAGATATAATCTTTGTCTCACGGGCGCACAGAGGAAATTTGATTTATTGTTTTGTTCTTTATTCCCAGTTCATTCGGCTCACCGCGCTGATATATTTATCATTCGCTTTTCGACCTACGAATGTAAAATATCATTTTGTTGTATTCACCGGTTGCTTAATCAAATTTACCTATGCTAGAAAAGAGTTAGCAACTTTTCTTATTTGTAATGGAAATTAATTGCGTGGTTCGTAACACGATTATGTTTGCGAATTGTGGATTTCGTTATAATTTATTTAAAAAGGGTTTTCTCGTTAGTGCTTTTTTTCGGGGAGATTTTTCCCCCTTATGTTGTTTCATGATACTACGAAGTAAACATAGAAACGGAAAGCTAAGCTGAAAACTGCTCGGATATTCAAGTCGTTCCATTTTGTATTCGTGAAATATAAGAAAAAAATCACTCGTAATTAATCGTCAGCTGAAACCGTTTTGGAAACACGTACTTATTTATTATTTGTGTACTTGTTTTTAGGAAAAATTAGAGAAGCTTTTAAGTTGACAATTTTCGGTAGGTAACTTTGATAATAACGTCTATATTTCATGTGGAATTGAAAAACTTTTAATTGTGTAAACTTAAAGATAATAAATTCGTGTAATGTTGAAATTTCGCACCGTATTACATTGTATATTATCGACTGCCAATTTCTAAACAATATGTAAATTACTTCGTTAAAAGTTTTAAAAAGTGACGTTAGTTATTTTTATAATTACTTTTAAAATTATATCGGTACCTATTTAAATTATTTTAAATTAACGGGAAATTTTTTTGTTTTTAATTTTAAATTAATTCGACGTTAATTGCTATGAAGAATGAATTTTTTGACGATGAAAATATTACCCTTTTTGTAATAGGTATTTACTTAGGTATCAAATTTTTTGTTCGCGGAACAGAAATTATTTTTTTAATTTGAAAATACATTCCAATTGACCATTTGCTAGTCGATCTGTCTAGATTGTGCTAAATTATACGAACAAAAACGTCAGTATGATAGTCAATTATTTAAGCACAACTTACTGTTGTCTTCAAGAAAACTGTAGTGATACATTTTTTTGCCAACATAACAAATGAATCACCTCTAAAAACCATAAGTTTAGCGAATCGTTTGGTTTTTTGACATTTTCATGTCTTGGCTGTAGCGCACAAAATCGAAAATTGTCACGAAAAGGCGTCATATGGTTGTTACGTGTTGACGTGTCATGCTCATGAGTGATGATCTTAATATTTTCATGTCATGATAACATGTCATAAATGACAGGTCATGCATATAGTGACATATCGTGATCATAAGTGATATATGCGATGACACAAGCCGTTATCATGACGACGTGTCATGCTCATGAGCGATTCTTGATATTTTCATGTTATCATAACAATTTGTAAATAATACGTCATTGTTAAGGTGATATATCATGATCATAAGTGATATACTATACCATAACAAGTCATTATCATGGTGATGTGTTATGGTTATGATTGACATGTGATACGTAATGACTTATTATGATAAACGTCATTGGAATGGTCAAATGTCATGGTTGTGAGTGACTCGAATAACATGTCATGGTGATATCTCATGATCATGTTATGATGACTGATTACGTGTCATGGTGATCTGAATAATGACATATTATGGTAATACGTCATGACGCTGTCATGATAATAGGCATGATAATGATATGTAATGACAAGTCAGGTGATTATTTTTCCCTCTCAAAACGAGTTATGTGTTGTATATTCATGTTCGACGAAAAATATAATTTTTTCATGTCACCAAACTAAGTTGTAGATGACTGTTTACTGTCATGGTGACTCATCGTAGTCACGAATTACATGTGATCATGGCATGGTAGCATATCAATCAAGTGACATGATACGATGACGGGTGGCATGCGATATCAAATGACGTCTTCTGATGATCATCATTATCGTGAAATGACATGAAAATGTCACCTTGTATTGCGGACTTGTACACGAACTGATGCTTTGTAATATAGAACAAATACTTTGAACTTTTCGTTATCAAGTATTCCGAAGCATAAGTTTTCATTTAAACGCAGTATAATTTAAATACCTAAATTTATCTCGATTCAATACTAACGCAGATTCTGGTATTCAAATATGTCTCCGTTTTACATTTAACAAGTTGAAAAAATCGCTGGAACGTTTAATGAAAAATAATAAAAAGTAAACTAAATGTTGGAAGCTTGACGGATTATTCTGTTTTACCGCAAATTTATCGTTGAGGGAAAAAAGCCAGAACACCAAAGATGATCCTTAGTTCATGAATTATTCAACATATCATCTCGTTTTACCGATATAATTTAACTATAGCATAGCGATATTTCCACTTCAATTCCAACAGGGTCTCAGCTTTTCTCTTTCTTCATTTATTCTTTCACTTTTTTTGGCTGATGTCCCGTGTTACAAATAAAATGCACCTTGTATACTTTATAAATATTTATCGTACCTTTGTCGGTTAGATATGACAGGTTTTTATGTTGTGATGATTACTGCTGGAAGATATCTGTAAGAAATGAGCGAGTTTGTATTCTACTCATTTATTGTTTGTCGTAACACAAAATTTATAAGAGAATCGGGAAACGCTGAAAACACAAATATACCAATCGCACATTTGATGTTGAAATCTGAGATAATCGAAAATCGGCTAAGTTTTGAGGTCAGTTTATACAATTTCAACTGTTATACCCATCATTGCCAGTTATGCATGAGCGAAAACTTTGATATACGGAGTTAACTCCGACAGGTCTAGTTGTTTTGACGAGGGCTCATTCGGACGTTTCTTAATCTATTGTTTCCTTTGGGGTTTCGCGTTACTCTGCTGGTTTAGAGTTGTGGAATTACAAACACACGTTAGTAACCGTTCAGACAAGCTTTGTCGAAATTGGGTTTACGGCGTTCGCAACTATCATATCAATGCGGATATGTTTCTGTATTTGCAAAAAAAAGAACACAACGTCGTTGCTAATATCAAACAGAAGAATTTCCAGCGGAACTTAAAAATTCCGCCTTTTTTGGCGAACTAAAGATAATGAATGTCAGGAGTATGCACCGACGGTATTCAAAATGATGTTTTAATACGTAAAACGTCAACAGTCCGGTATTTTATTGCTGGCCATATTTCTCGCGTAAATTTAAAAATCTACCAAAATTTCACCAAAATAAAAACACTAAGGAAAAAAATAACACCGGATAAAGAGAAAATATTATTTCCTCAGGAACTCATAAAACATCCCATACCGTAATATTAAATAATGTAGGCTTAAAAAGCTTATGATGTATAGTAGGTTATATGTACGACGCATCAGCATTTTATTTGCAAACTGCCATTATACCAGACCCAAAATACGTATAACGCACAAATGTTATTATTAAAGTGTCAACCCGTTATTAAAAATCCTCTTCAGCTGTCGAAATACTCTCGTTTCGTAATGTTTGTGTATTATACCTCGATTCTTTCCCCTTTTTTTAATTCTGCGTTGTCATTATCTCGAATATCTCCGAGTTTCGTCTCGCTAGGTACTTACTGGATATTTCGTCCATAAAAAGAACTCTTAAGAAGTGTAAATAACTGCCAATATAAGTAAATGAGACAAAATCTTCGCTATTAAAAATGTAATCGGGTTATTATACCGTCTGTAATAGAAAATACATGATCCAATTTTCGAACTTATGAAAGAAACCTCGCTTCATCTTACATAATAGAGAAGTGAACAATTGAACATAAAATGAAGGTACAAAACTATCTGAAAAAAAAACCTACGATGAGACATTCTCAGAAAGCCTACTACCTATTGTAACTGATATTCAAACATTCACCGTGTTGTTGAAATTTAAAAACTGCCCATGAAAGTAGTGAAATTATTCTTGAATGATCTAATAAAAGAGGAACCCTTCTCATGTTTTTCAAATTTTCTCAAAAAAGATGCAAAGTCTCGTAATATAGGTTTTTTTGTCTTATAACCGGTGCCAAAGAAAATACACGAGGTTGGTTTGTCATGTGACAAAGAGAAAAAAATCGAGCCAAACCGATTCTAAAGAAGTTTTCACTGCTTGCATTTTTTCTTAGCGTTTACAAATTCGAGATTAAAATTATTTTTTCTTGTTCTGTTTCGAGGCGTTTTTTTCGACGCTTTTATACTTCTGTTTTTATGTGAAAGTTTTCAATTATTTGCCAAAAGCGTAACTATACAAACGAATGGATATTAGAAACGAAGTTCTGCTTTTTAAAAAAGGCATTAAATTGCGTGGATTTTTTTAAAACCATCTTCTAGATGATTTTAAAATGTTTGAAAACAACATCAAAAACTACAGGAGATGAATTTGATGCTGTTAATATCGTATCATCGATAAGCTGCATCGGTTTATTCATTTTCAGCCGTTTTTACAGAGTATTTAACAGGTAGCAAAAGTGATGAAAGTAGTGAAAAAGTAGTGAATTTTGTTTAAAAGTGATGCAAGAATAAAAAAAAACGACTTAAATTGTTCATTTTAGATAAATGACTGGCAATTTTTTATAAATTGGCAACACTGTCGAAATACATATATGACGTCATATCTATTTTTTAAATTAAGCATAACAATGCATTTATATTTTTTATAATTTTAGTTTGATTTTTTTTTTCAAACACAAATTTTCTACTAATCTTGAATTTGACTTTGTTGATGCTGTTGGAGGAGGAGAGGGTAGTGAAGTTGAGAGGTTCTGGAAAATTTGGAAAAAAGGTAGTGATTTTTCAAAGAAAAAATCCGTTACACATCCTGTTCTACGTTTTTTAAAATATTTTTTGCTTATCCTTACACTGCTGCTAAAGGCGATCAAAAGGTCATTAAAAACAATAAAATTAAATAGAAATGTGTGGGAAATGGTTGCTCGTAGGTTTTGTGGAATGTGAAGGAATGTAATATTTCAACCGAAAATATATATTTGTACATGAAGGTGTATTTTGTGTACAGAATGGCGCTATGAACTACTAGATAAAAGCTAAAAGCCTTAAGGCTTTTTTTTACGTTTCGTTGATTCTGATGAATTGTACATATACATATCTCCATACAGAAACGTTCTTTATCTAACACATACAGTACGAAAAAAAGCCATGGCTTAATTTTGAGTATAAAAATTGGTTGATTATTTCATCTTTACATTTTTCAATGGTAAATGAGGGAAAAAACACTTTGAACGATGGATCCAATTCTTTTAGCATATCATTTACTTTTTTTGAAAAAATAGAAATATTAAATTTATGTGTAGGTAGTTGTATAGTCGAACGTGTTGGTAGCAAAATTTATTACCGATTTACTATCAATTTATTTGAAAAATTCCTATCTGGAGTTATGTAAAAGAACTTCTTTGTGAAATATTCTGTATTTATATTTTACTTTTTTCTTTCTTCCCTTTATATAAATTCAAAGCAAAGAACTGAGTACTAGGTACCTGTTGTATGGAATAAGACAAGGAAAAAAAGTCAAAATTGAATTATGTATACCGTTTTACATTTTTATTAGTACGAGAGGATTTGGAAATTTAATTCAATCAAAGTATAAGTCGCTAGGTTTTTGTTTGAAATATTATGGAAAATGCGTTTGGCTTTAGTTTACATAATCTGAAAAGCACAGTGATTCATTACGAAAGAGAAAAGAATTAAGGCACGGTGTGTTTTGTATGAAATTTCTCGTTTTACCTATTAAGAATTCGAAAAACAAGCTGAAATAAAAACCAGGAAAATTGTCGAGCAAAAAATAATCACGATTCGTATTTGAATAAAATAAATAATTTATTTTTTTAAAGCGAAAACGCTTTCTGTAAAAAACTTTCATAAATATTTTTTTAATTAACAATATTTTTCAAAACGCCATCGTTTCGACGTTTTCGTTTGAAAAGTTCGCGGAAATTGGCGTCTACCTTGACGAATGTTTTTCACGTTCTAAACCCAATTCGAATAATTTCTGCGAAAACGTGGATAAAGGATTTGAAAAATATCTTGACGCTTAAACTGAAATTGTTTCCAATAAGAAATTGTCTGAAAATAAAACCTTTATCAATTCATTTTCGAGTATAATTAATAGCTGTTATTCGTTTTTCCATTTATAGGTGGAAATCGTGGATATGCATTATGGCTCGACGTGCGATCCGTTGAAAGATTCTGTGCAATTTGCCGATCATCTACGAGAGATTAGTTTATATCAACAAGTGTCACGAGGTTGTTATTTTTTGGTAAGTATAATAAATTTATTGTGATTTATGCACATGGAAGTAGAAATGAAATGATACGAAATGAGAAAATTTTCCATAAAATGATGTATTTCTTTGTAAATGTATTACTGGTGGTTTTTTGGCAAATACGTGCGTTTTTCGTGATAATACGTATGAACAAAACAAATCGACTTGATACAATATGATGTACTTGCGACAGAACATTTCTGCAGTTATGAACCTGCACGCAGAAGTTTATAAAAATCATATATTCTGGTACATCTTTAATAATCTTTTAATGTATTTAACTACCCATATATGTACTATGTACTTCGTTAACGGTAGTAAACATCAACGGTGACAGTCTCTTGAACAAAACATCTAACACTTCCACATTAATTTCTATTTGTACACCGCTTCGTGTAGATGTTTAAATTCCTCTTGTATATCGTGAAAATCTACATCGTCATCTAACATACCTGAAATTCGTACATTAGGTAATTAAGTAATAAACTCCTGGTACTTACAACTTACAAACTGTTGAATGTAAGTAGTGAGTTTGTAGAGGCTACAAGAATACATACGGTAATCGAAAATACTAATGTAACTCTCTTCCTGTTCCCTTAGAACACCTGTGATTAATACTTTTTTACCTTCTTTGAGGAATTCATTACGTTCTTCGATCTCCGTGAATAACCAATCGGCGATCTGAAGATAAATCAACGTTGTAAAATCTCTTTGATCACTATTAATATGAAGATTATACGTACTTGAAAAACTAATTTATTTGATTCTTGATCAACACTTTCATCATCGTTTAAGCTTAGACGACTTGCTTCAAACACAAAATCTTCAAGTTGTTTATTCGGTTGTGTTTTTGGTTGAATTTTATTGCTAGCGAGATCATCGATTAATGCAATTCTGTCTTCTTTTTCGAATTTCTTAGTAAGAATTTTACCGGTATTATCTTCAACTATTGAAAAAATGACTTGAATTGTTTTAAAAATAATAAAATGACAAGATTTATTTACCTGTGATCGCAAAATATTTGTTCGAAACGCGATGGATGAAAACTATTTCGCCGCATATCTGGATTTGATAATTTTTAACATTTTGTAAAAAATTGGGTTTCTCGATAACCTCCGAAATGTATAATTTATACAACGGAGCGATTCGTTTTTCAGGTATTTCTTTCGTTGTTACTAAAGGAATCTCCTCTTCGAACATGGAAGTTATTTCGATCAGTGTATATCAATTCGAAATCATTCGTACTTCGTGATACGAGTATCTTCTACAATCCGCAGTTCTGCATCACGGGTTGGAAACTTTCGTTATCATATTAAATTCTAATGTTGATAAGAAAGATCAGCTGCGGAAACTGAAAAATGTTGCATCTGTATCACATTCGCTATAATGAAATGCCTCAATGAGAATTAAACTCGTGATTCATACTATGACGACATATGGTCTCAAACATGAACCGGTTCAGCAGTGTTAGTTGTTTTGAATGTCTCCGTTTAAAACAAGTTGTTTATTTGTTTGTATATTACTTTAAAATTTGGAAGTGAAAATAGAAGGAACCTTCGTATAGGATATCTCCATTTTCTGCTTAATTTTGATTTTTTTGCAAGTTTCCTCCAAAAAAAAAATCCTATGCGAAATAAATGAAATAGTGATAAGAAAACTAGTTTTAACGCGAGAAAGTTCACAAATTTAAAACAATGTTTAAAACAAAATTTGTTTTTTTTTTTGTTTTTTGTCAACTCTGGTGTTGAGTGAGCTTTGATAGATCATTCAATCTTTCGAATGCAATCGAATAATTACATGTCACTTTTTTTAAATCAGGAGACTCAAGAGAAATGTATCAGAAAACAAAGGATCTAATTTTGAATATTTCTAGATGTGAAGAGCAATTACAAATTGTATTTTCACCGTTCTCTCATCGTCTCATCCATATTCCAAAAATTTTACTCAGTTCACTCGATACAGTTTCATTTTTCCTTCATTTTCCTCATCTAAAAAACTATTATTATACTAAAGCTCCTACTTTTTTTCGCTAATCAGTTATCACAATTAAGAAATCATTTCTGCAAAATGTGCTAGAAGAAAAACATAATAATTAGATGACACACGCAACGTACAAGAATGGAAAATTGTACCATCGAATATCTTTTCATTTCTTCGATATCTCCCCTGTACTCGAAAGCTTGCTTTATTTCAACGTTAGTAAATCTATAGCATATTGTGATGTATGTATGTACGTAAAACAAAAGAGCATTTTAAATAATTCACGAAAGGCTCAGTCTTCTCAAAAATTTTAAATACGTCAATAAATCTTTCCTTTATTGTGTATTTTCACGAACTTGTCAAAACAATTTCTTAACCATTCGTTTTCTTTAGCGTACTTATACCGTCTTTTACTTTGCTAGGTGACTCAAGGTCTTTTATACTTTGTACAAAAAATATTTTTCCTTTAAAAAAATACTCGTGATTTTACCAACGGGAAAGCAACGCGTAAGTGATGAAGATGTGTAAAGTGAAAATTCGCTTCTCGAGTGAGAATCACAGAAGCGAGATGAAGAAAATTTCTCGATTATAAAATTTTGTATGACGTCTGGGCGTAAATCTACTTGTTATGTTGATGGCATTGATTTATTGACTTTTGTCGTAAAAGTTTAGGCGTATGTTTTTTTCATCGTCAATATCAATTTATTAGTTTTTCTTAATTTTTTTTTTTTTCAAATTGAAACATTATAGTACTGTCTTCACAACGAATGAAAGTACCTCTCAACTGAATTGTTTATTGGGGTATATTTGGTCAAAGTTATATCGACATTTTAAGTAGTAGCATAGATTAACCTATACAAAGATAGTCCACTGTATACAAAAAAGTGTTGCGCTTAAAAGGAGCTGGA
>QBDW01005516.1:0-61556 GCA_003261595.1 Maconellicoccus hirsutus | reverse complement strand
TTCAAACACCGGTAGATGGTAAAATTACTGATAACGAAATACGCTTCGTGTAATACAGACGTACGCAACCGAAACCTCCCGAGCACGAAAAATCGAGTTGGAGTTTAACGATAAGTTTGAAAAAAAGGGAAATATTTTTGCTTTGCTTCCTTTCAGGCCTTCAATATGCCCTTCTTCCCTCGGTAGTTTTGTGAGTTGAGTTGAATTTTTTGGACAAACAAAAATCTTATTGTGGTAAATCTCACTGTGCCGGTTTCTCCCTCTCACTTTCAAACATGACATTTCAATACAATACTGAGGACTGAGAAGACCATCCCAAACAGTTCTTCAAAGGAATTCTGGCTTCGGAGTTTTGGGAAATTTATAAATTTGTATTTTTATTTTTCAAATTTCGTTAATTAATTTAATACAAATTTTAATTCTCTGAAAATGTAATTATTTTTCCAAAAATGTATTTAAATTTTTTGTTATAAAATTTCTTATAGGATTCGTTCATGAATGATTTTGATACATAAAAGCGATTTAAACTGTCATTGAATTAATGAAAAACCAAAGTCTTGAAATGCAAAAGCATACCATAAAACAAAATTATTATAATTTACACGTAGACAAAAAGTACATATCATTTTCCGTTTTGATTTAACAAAAAATAAATAGAAACTACATCACAGATATAATTTGAATGATTCCAATGTTCGGTAATTTTGTTGATAATATCTTCAGTTTCAATCCTTCACTGAATTTTTTTCCGAAAATTCCTTTTTTTCTTCTGGAAATTCCTTTATTTCTTCTATATTTTCATTTTTTAAAACTTCGGTGACATTTAACGATGAAATACGATCTTTCCACTCGGCTAATTTTTTGTAATATTCATCTTGATGTATTTTACTTTCTTGGCGAAATTTATTTTTCTTTCCCTCAGGTAATTGTTTCCATTCTTCAGCCAATTTTTTAGAGTAACTCTGAAAGCAACATTTACAGTGAAAACGATTTTTAAAAAGTTGTATTATAATTTATTTATTATCATAAATTCAATAATTTTACTTGAGCATTAATTTTTTTCAGTTCATCTTTTCTAGATAATAAATACAATGTGAAGGCATTCAGTGGTCTCTTGGGTTTATCAAACTCTTTCAATTTCTAAAAAGAAAGAAAAAACGATGTCAAGTAAAAGGAATAATGACGTTATACGAAAATAAAAATATGCATATACTTCTTTAATTTTTTTCTGATTACGATTTTCTTTTTTCGTTTTTTCAATTTTCTTCAGAGCTATGAATTGTTCTTCAGTCAAACTATCTCTATATTTTTGAACATTGTCTAGGTATTTCTCCAATTCTGTATAATATTCTATTTGATATTGCGTTCTCACTTCGACGCTACTATTCTCCCACATTTTCGCCGCATATTTTATCTGATCTAAGTTTGCAAATAATTTCAAAAACAAGCGCAAAAATATGATTTAAAATTAAACAATATATTCACCAGTTTTAGCAATATCGGGATGATTTTTCTGTATCAGAGGTCTTACAGCCATTACGAATCGAATGAAACTTGTGGCAGGTTTTTTAGGTTTTTCTGGTAAAGGAGGCATCGGTAACTTATGATCACTGTGTTCCGATGAATTATCTTCTTTATTTTTGAGCATTGCGGAAGAGGATACGTATAATTTGATATCTCTTGCGAATGCCCTGAAAAACAGACAACTGCTTAAAACACATTCAAAACCTAAAGAATCTGTACATACCTGGTTAAAACAATCTTATTCAGAGAGAAAAGTTTTAAAAAACCATTACTTAAAGAATGCATTATGAATGAAACAATCCAGAGGTCCGAAATTTACATACTGACAAAGTAGAAAATGATAAGACGATACCGGTAATCGTTGGACAATAGTCAATACATGTGTACTGGATCACACCTTCATTTTCTATAAATATTTTTCATGTCTTGTTTGTTTTAAATCTAATTAAATATAAAATACAATAAAGTAAAAACTCGAGCCTCACAATTTTTTATCATTTATGATGGATGATGATCAGAGTCAACAACAAAGATTATCACTAGACACTAGTGTAGGTATCTCTCTTGTGTGCTAGTGTGCGTCCACCCGAAATTCGAAGACTGTTTTTTTACAAGTCCATTCGGAATACTTCGGGTATTATCGGAGTTCGGTACTCGGGAGTACTTTAAATTCATTCAATTGCGAGATTAATATCGTAATTATGTGAATAGAACTTTTGACAGTTTTTTTTAGTAATTAAATAGAAAATAAAAGACGTGAATGAGAAAAATGAAGCTAACCACATGCACGTTATGTTGTTTAATTACTTAAATTTAGTTACGAATTAAATAATTTATTAAATTACCTATCTACAGTTTCAACATTACATAAAGAAGAAAACTGTCTCCAAATACATGACTCAAAAATTCAAAATATTTTTTCGCTTCACCTTCTTCTTTACTCGAATAATTATTCAATGTTGCAAAAAAAACGACTCATTGCAAATTTCATTACCTTCACGCGTTTTTTCTAAAATAACTTCTCCCTTGTACATTTTTCGTGCAATACCTGTCGCAGACCGCTTAGTCAACCAAATAGAAATGACGTTACGCGCTATTAAAAAAAAATTAAAGTCAGACGCGAAAATATCAAAATTTCTAGTATTTTCCAATTGATATAACATATTTTCGTGATTTCCAAATTGGCTGGTTCGTATTTACGATAAAACTGTCATTGTATAGGTATTGAAATATTTGGCAAATGGTCAACCATAGGTCCACAGGTGTTTAAAAAGTATGGTACATTTCCACGGCAATAACACAAAATATAAACAAATGCACAGTAAAGGTGTCAAGAGTAAATAAGTACTATACCATTCTTCACCCACATTTTTCTATTTTTAATCTATTATTCGTGTCCTATACACATTTCCATCAAGTCAATCGGTATTTATCTAATAGACAGAACAGAAATATAGCAAATTATAGAAATATTAGTATAGCTCGTTCCAAGTTGCCAATTCGCGGTCCAATTTCAAATTCTTTACCTTTGATAAACATTCGGGAATGTGGATATTAACATATAAAAAGATGACCGACTACGTTGAATTTTAGTGTAATTGTGAGTGCCGATTCTGCAAGCACAGCAACATGGTAAGTGATTTTTTTCGTCGATGTTTATAACGGGTTTCAATTTTTATAAGCATTTTTTTCTACCTCTTTTTTTAAACCAAAATGCAGGATGAAGATGATCAAAAAATGCAAAGTAAGTTTGAAAAATTTTTTAGTGTTTTTTTTGAAATTCGTGTACAACTTTTTATTAAATTGAAATTTTATAGTTATGCGGAAAGCTTTCCAAATGTTTGATACTAGTAAATCCGGCTTCATCGAGACGGCTAAAATAAGCACTATTTTGAATACGATGGGACAGTTATTCGATGATATTGAATTACGAGATTTAATAAATGAAAATGATCCTAATGGTAAGTGAAATTACGATGAATTTTCCGCGATATTAATCTGTTCATAATTTATGTAGTAATTCAAATTTACATATGAATTATTGGAAAACTTATTAAGTGATAACAACAGAGATCCCGGAAGATTTTTGAATTTTCCTTAAAAAGAGCGAATTTTTTGTGCATGAATTTCGTTTTCTCTTGCGTGTTTTCCCATTACAAAGCTTGTTAGTTTTTCTTTTTCAAGCGTATCTTTCTTCGATAAGTAAACAAAAAACCAACAAAAAATATTTTTCCTTCATCATTTGAAAGTTGAAACATAAAATGATCATGTACCGGCACCGGGAGTTCATTTGAAACCTTGTCAAAGCAGTGATACCAACGTCTTAAAAAAATTGAAAAAAGTCATTATGGGATAAAGTACAAAATCTATGATTAATTTTTTGATGAAATTTCGTTAATCAAAATTCACTATTTTTATAAAAATGACGTTCAAAATGATTTTTACACCAATTGAGATGAATTATTCTACAGGAAAACTTGATTTACGATTTTGTACAGTCGTACAGTGCCATTATAACTTTTTTTTCTGATGTTGCATCCCTGACTGGAGTGTTTTAAATGAACACCCGGTATTGGTGATATCGATGTTTATAATATATCAATAATTATAAAAGTATTTTGAATTTTTGTTTTTCAAACTTTTTCGATTAGAAAAATAGCGTTTGAAATTCGAATAAGATAAGTATATAAGATTTCAATTCACTAACGAATAGAAATTTATTGAATAAAACAAAAAAATGAACAGACATACTCATTTACAAATTACATTATACCAAATGAAGACACGATTTATGGACAATAATTTCCAAAACAAATTCCTCTCGACTAAATGATTCACCAGATGCAATATAAGTAGAACAAATCCTTTTGTTTTTCAACAAATTGTCAAAAAATAATCTTTTACATCAATCATCAATGTGTACGTGTGACGACCTTGTCATGAAAAAAATGAAGGTAGAAGTGTAGGAGTGTAGTTAACGTCAACGTTCGTCATGCTTGAAATATCAAATACATTCTTGGCATTCTACGATTTCCTCGTATTAAAACCATTTCCGTCACGAAAAGTCTTTATTTTTCGAGAACTCGATTATATATGTATCTATGTCATAGCTTGTACATAGATGATCATGTAAAGTACAAAATATTTCGCTTTAAATATAATTTCTTTTCATTGCAACAGGAGTCGGTAAGGTGAACTTCGACGGATTCTGCCAAATCGCTTCGCATTTCTTGGAAGAAGACGATTCCGACGCAATGGAAGAAGAATTACGAGAAGCTTTCAGACTTTACGATAAAGAGGGTGAAAACTGAAGAGTGGCATTTAAATACGAAAAACATAACTCCTTTGATAAATTTTTCATGTTTTTTACTTTTTTAGGAAACGGTTACATAACCACTGCGACGTTGAGAGAAATTTTAGCAGCACTGGATGATAAATTAACGTCAGACGACTTAGATGGAATAATCAGTGAAATCGATACCGATGGATCAGGAACCGTTGATTTTGATGGTAGGTCAAGTATCAATTTTTTTCTGTATTTACACATCTGTAGATTATTTAACTGAAATACACTAAACCTAATAGAGCAGTTTTTCCTCATTTAAATTCATTCGAGAAAATCGAAATCGTATGCGATGTTTCATTAATGCGATATGTTCATCTTGTTGCAGAATTCATGGAAATGATGACTGGAGAATAAATTCCGTAGTGGTAAATTAAAAATTCCAACGCTTGTGAACTTTCTTCCTTTATACAAGTTTTTTCATTTTACTAAATTAAAATTAATTTGTCAAATGCATCGCGTAGAGTACGTTACCAGCGCTTATCTTTGTTAAGAAATAAAAAATGAGAAATGACTATAAAAAATAATTTATTACACAGCAAATTCATCAGTCCGAAATCACTTGTAAAAACAATAATTATAGGACATATAATAACAAATAAAATTTATCAAAATGCGAAATATTCACTATGCATAGACATTATTTTTGAAACATTCTCGAATAAATATTAATATCACTGAGAGGATTTATTAAATATAGACGATAGATCTCGTGACTTGGTACAAGGATACTTAAGAATTTCTTCGGTGTTTAACGTTAACGGTTTAATTCTATAATGCGAAATCAAATCACCTGAAATGAAAATAAAAATTAAATATAATAAAATCTTGGTAAATATGTTTAACGGATATTTCACCGTTTGCCAAAACAAATACAGGTTATTACATCGAAGTGTTTATAAATATTTCAAAATTTTCCGCCTCCTAAAAATACCAACGATGACCATCAACGCCACCTTTGTTTATTAAGCATAACCGACTAAATTATTAATCAGATTTTAACGTAGTGTGACCAAGGTACGCGTCGCGGCGACCGTATCTAAAATTCCAGCTTACCTAAGGTATTATGACTAATTTGATCAGTTCCAAGAATTTTATAGTGACCGTTTGAGGCGTCGATTAAATAATGCTTGACGCCGACGACGTCTTTGAATGAAATAGCGTAACCCCACACGCGTTCGCAAATTCGAATCAAAAAGGTGCCACATTTTTCATCGTTCAATATACTCTCCGCTTCTTGCCAAGAAATAAAACCTAAAATAGTTGGGAAATTGATGATTTGATTTTATTATGATTTTTTTCAATTACACGTATCGCTATTACGTTCGTTTATAGTCGATAATTAGCTCAGGATGTTAAACGTAAGAAAATATCAATCGAAGAAAGTATTCGAGAGCTAATAATGGGTGAAATAAAAAAACGTTTTATAGATTAATTATTCCACATAGGCTTCGAGTTTATTGAAACGGTCGCGAACAAGTCGCCATAAATGGAATATCAATTCCGATAAAATTTCCAGTTCACGATAAACGTAAATAAAGAGCTATGACGATTAACGATTGAAATAACGATATTGATTGTATAGATTCTAACCGTGGAACCATTTAGCAACAGTGTTGTCCTTTTCCAACACTGCTTTTCTAGGTATTTCTTTAGCTCGAAACCAGTCCAGCAATGCTTCTTTACTCGGAGGTTTGCTGATATTCTTACACGACTCGAAAGCATTATCTTGAATTAAAAGGCTGAAAAAAAAACAACACCTAATATAAAAACCTACATCGTGATCGAATTTGAAAAATTAAAAATCAAAATCCAAACCTTTGAAAATTTTCATCTCCGTTTTCGATCAAAGAACGACGATGTTCTTCGCGAGCCAGACGAGCTATTGTTCTCATTCTAATTTCTACTTCCTTGGCTTTCTTTTCTACAAAACGAGCAAAATAACCTTAATAAGGTACAAGTTCAATTAATAAACAATGCTATTTATACGCGACTTGGTTAATCATCAAGAACGATGACTTTTTTCCATCTTATTGACGAATTAATCACGTCGTTTAATTAAAAATTAATTACGTTGTTCACGCCACAATTGTTCGTGTTCGGTTTCAATAGCGTCTTCGAGTTCTTTAGATTTAACGGCGGTGATTTTAACGGGGGGCGACGTCGGTTCGTCTTTTGTGACTCGTTTTTCCCATTCGGCCACTTGTCGGGCTACTTTTGGTACCTGAAAAGTGCAATTTGTAAAAACGCCATCGTTACGTAATTCCCATCGAGGCGTCGAACGTACTTTGTTCAAAGATAGCTCTTGTAAAGCGCCTCTTTTTTCGTTGAAATTTATCAAAACCGAAGTAGACGAGGTGGTTTTATTATTCGTAGTGACATCCACGTATTTCGGTATCTTGATGGTTTCGTTGCCGTTGAGATCTACGCATTGGCCATCTTTAATGGACAATCTGTCGAGAAAAAAATTGCTATAATTATAACGTCGATCGATTGCGTAAAACTGTTTTACTTTTTAGTGGTTCGTCAATTGGTGTAATTTTTCTTAAATAGAAAAATATCATTACGTAATGTAACGTTGCGCGGTGACGAAACTATACTTATAATAAAACAAATTAATTAGAAATTGCTCGCGTTTCGCAACACATTTACGAATCGAGTTATCTACATGGAAATTTGCAAGATATTGTTTTGCTTATAGAAATTAAATACCATAACATTTAAACATCGAATTCTCAACAATTTTTGAAACACACCGTGAACGATTTACCAAGTTAGGTACCTACGTATTTATTGAAAGATATGAAGCAATTTTAATCGAAAACAAGAAAATAGAAAATCGTTCCACGAACCTTAATTCTTTTTGTTCGTATTCTTTGGGCGAGTCATTCGTTTCTTTTTCGATGTTATCTACATCGTCGTATTCACAGTTAATAATGTTAACCAGCGGTTCCCCGGTGTTGTCGAGGGCCCATTGGACTGATTTACCTGCAACAATAATACGGAATTAGAATCGTGAATTTGAACAAAACAATCATAACTTCTTTTTACGAGCTAAGTAATCAACTATTATACGAAGTAGAACGGTGAAGAAAAATATGAAATATTGTTCATTGTTCACATTTTCGTTCTCATTTATCAAAATGTATTCCTATTTTTATTCCAAATTTGACGAATTTTTTAATAAATATAGAAAGTAATAAATTACGAGATGGTCAATCTACCAAGCACGAGGCTTATCAATTTTATCAGCTGGAAGAGGTAATCACAAAAACCAAAACTTTGTGGAATTTTCAACTCAAGTTGTTTTTATAAAATTTGGGGTGACCTTTAAATGAAGAACTTTTTTCGAAATGAACATTTTTTTCGTATCTCTCTAAATTTCGTCACAATTTCGCCTTATCGTCAACAGAATTCCTCCGTTGGAGGATTTTTGCGAGGCTTGAGTCAAATTAACGAAAAAAATTTTGAAACAAATTGTTGAAAATTAAATAAGCAACATTTTTTGAGATAAAAATTTTTTTATATCTCCTTAAATTTTATCGTAACCCGATTATTTTGGAAAAATGCTTGAAAATATTGTAAAATGTGAAAATAAATAATACATAGGTAGGTACCGGTGTTTATTTGAAACCTTGCTAGAGCAGTGATACCAACATCTTGAAAAAGTTGAAAAAAGTCATTATGGGATAAAGTACAAAGTCATATAATTAATTTTTTTAACGAAATTTTTCTGATAAAAATTTAGTAATTTTATAAAAAATGACGTTCAAGATGATTTTTACACCAATTGAGATGAATTATTCAAAAGAAAAACTGATTTACGATTTTGTACAGTGTAATCACAAACTTTTTTTTTCTGATGTTGCATCTCTGACTGACAGGGTTTCAAATAAACATCCGATAGGTACCTAGACCTACCTAAAATTAAACCTATACCTAGCTATAAAAAAATTATACCTACTTGATACAAAAAATTTTCTATATATTAATTTCAACCACTTCTTTTTAAACAAATTTTCAACTTTTGTTCCAAAATTTTTTCCCTGTTACCCCAATCCACCAA
Organism: Maconellicoccus hirsutus; assembly: GCA_003261595.1. Classification (NCBI taxonomy): domain Eukaryota; kingdom Metazoa; phylum Arthropoda; class Insecta; order Hemiptera; family Pseudococcidae; genus Maconellicoccus; species Maconellicoccus hirsutus. Next base: position 52,623 of record QBDW01005516.1, on the reverse strand, counting down.
AAAAAACGTCCCAATTTGTCGAACTTGTATTAAAATTCAAATTATAGTATCTATTGCATCTTTGAAAAAACCTACCACTACGTTTATATTTAGGAGATTGACCGTTGGCTTCAGTTTCCTTTTGATCCCATGCTCTCCATCTTCTAATTTGTTCTTCTCTCATGCAGCAGAACAACGTTTGTTTATCCTTATCAGTCAATCCAGCCAGTAGCTCCGGATCAATGTACATATCCCTGAGCACCTGTTGCAACATATCTGAAACAAAGATCGCACCAGTTATAAATTCCATCGAGTACGCATTGGTATATAAAACCGCAAACACGTATTGTTAGGTAATCACGGCTGAAATAATGTCACAAGGCGGCCAATTCGACGGCGTGTTTGTTATTTCTAGGAAATCCAACGTAACCCAATAGCGCGAGTTGAATCAAAAGTAAGTCAAATAAACGTGAGGTCAAAACGAATATATTGTTAACGTAGGAGGTCAATCTAAAATCTAGCAAGTAGAACGTGTGACATTGCGCTTTGTTTATAAATAATATCCACCTTTGTGATATCATTTACCAAAATGCAATTATAGTTTTCAAGGAAGCAAACAAAAATTAAAATGGGGACGTCAAAAAAGCACGCGTTAATTTTCCAAACTCTTCGAGAATTCGTTAATAACCGCAAAGCACGTATAACTCGCACCTGATTTACCCGCATCTTTCGCAAGTATTCTGTGTCAGTGTGTTTCCTTCTTTTAGATAATCTAATTTCCATAATTTTACGCGATCATTCGTTACACTTTTGCGTAATACGGGTGATAGCGCCGATAGATCGGACGTATTTTTTTTCCACGACAAAAACGCGTGTGAAACCAAATCGAATTAGTCGTTCATTCTTTCGCACATCTTGCTCATTGATTTTACAGCTACTCGACCATGATCAAGATGATTTTCGCGCTTCCGGTTTACAAACAATGATGGAAATTAATTGATGGAGTTGCGTTTCAAATTGACATATTCTTTAAATTATGCGCTATTTTTCCGGTGAAAGCAGCGGATATAGAATTATAAGTAATTTTTGTACTATTAACGAAGATGTAACGATACGGTCGACAGTTTTTCAACACTGCGATGGTTTTATAAATCATGAAAATAATCGTTTCGTTTTTTATCTATAAAATACGTCGATCTCGGCGATGTTGTAAATCAGATTAACGCTAATTGTTCCGATCCGAGAAGAAAAAAGTCATGTATCTACGTGATTTTAAGGCACTTCGAGATAACCAAATTGACTCAACGAACGGCGATGTTCCTGTATTGATCTGAAACCAGCAACACATGTGATATCTCGATCAACACCCGCGGGTTGTGTGGCTTGTTTGAAAAAAAAAGATACTTCCCGGAAAACGACTATTTTATGAGTGGATAACGGAGGCGGAGTTCATTCCTTTTCAATGGATTGACTCGCGTAAACAAACGTCATTCTCTGATTTGAGTTTATCGATTACTAAAACGTATTCAATTCCACCAATTCCAGGAAATGGCTTCAAGAAGAGGTGCTTAGGTTTAACCATGGGATTAAAAAAAGTATTACAACTCGTTTACCTTATAACATTATAAATTTTGAACAACGAAAAGTGGTAAGAAATCGAAAATGGTGGAATAGATTTTCTCAAAAAAAAATTGATTTCAATTTTACCGAGATAAGAAGATTTATCTTTTTCATTTGGAATTTTGATTTTATCTTACTTTTTAAAGATCACTAACTCTTTATCTAATCCAAAATAGAAACACAATTTCGGTAATCTAAATTATTTTTAGAGTATATCGATCTAATTCTCAAGCAAAAACGAATTGCTCTAACTATTTGTAAAACAGATTTTAACAAAGGTTGTCTAAATTTCAAGTAAGAGCAAGTTAGTGATCATGTTTATTGATAAAACGTACAAATAATGGTAATGTGTGTTGGCTTGCATAATTACGTAAAAGGCAGGTATAAAGAAGGGAATTGAAAACAAAAAGACATCGAAAATTTAATTTTCAAAGAACATCATCTCTTTGGTAAGCTCAAAAAGAAACATACGACACTTGGACACAATCTCTACTTGAAAATAATTCCAAGACGAGAAAAAGAAACACGAAACAAATGAAACGTAGAAAACTTCGAACATATCAAATTGAAACGACAAACGAGTAAAAGGGAGGTTAAACTATGTACTTCGAGTCTTCGAGTTTACAAAAAACGAAGCAGGAAGTAATCGAAGGGTAAGTAACGCGTAAAGCTGAAGCCGACAGTCAAAGCCCGAAGGAACGTTATTATCTTTGTGTTCTTAGAAACAAAATGTAGTTTTTAAAATATTTTAAAATAAAAAAATAAATCATAAAAAATTTCTTTAATAGGTGCTCTTCTGTGAAGTAATTGTTTTGCATTTCAATTATCTTTCGGAATCGTTTCTCAAGGACTTTGATATTCTAAAGTTAGGTAGGTATATTGCGTTGTTTATTTTTTCATTCATCGATAGTTTTAGACGAAAGTTACAATTGAGATCTTGAGAAAATAAATAAATAAAAGATTTCTTAGGTCGCATCTACAATTCTATCACCTATTGGGATCGTTTCTCAAAATTCAAGAGTTTCACTCCGAAGTCTCAACCTTTATTGAGTCTTTCACTAGTCGATAGCTCCAGACGAAAGCTACGGTCGCGATCTTCGATCTTGATCTTGAGAAATTCCAACTGAAATTCATCGGCGATAAGATAAAAACGCTGAAAGATAATTAGGAAATCGACAAGGATATACGATGGAAATAACGCGGATGGCGTTGATAAATCTGCATTACATCTGCATATATTTCCATAGATACATGCGCACATACAGATGCGCGAGTGTACACACCATTACCGCAATCATTTCCCTATCACTTTACCTTATCGTGTTATCAGAACGGTAACCTACAAGATGGAGGTCTGGTTGGACATTCAATACAATGTGTAAATATTCAGGGTCGTTTATTTCACCGATTTGAAACCACGACCGTATATTCTCCGGTTTCAGGAACGTAGTGATATCGACGTGCAAAATTTCGACGGCGAATTTGATTTATCCGCAGGTGTTTCCGCTTCAACTACCCCAGTGAAAGTACAATTGTTTTTCCAATTACGTCATGTACTTCGAGTTCTTCCAGGGCTTCTTACTACCAATTACCAGTGGTAGTGGTACCCGATGACATGAAAATTTCGCGCAGCTTGGCGATTACATTATGAAAATATCGGCTTCGTAACGGTACTCGAACTGTAACCGGAATAGCAACGTGGAAATAGTCTCGTATTAGAACCGCTTGTGAGAATTTCGGTTCGCGACAAAATCACCGGCGATCATTAAAATTCCTCTACACATCGCCGTCGGTTTTCTTCATAGCGAAAGGTATCAAGGTTAGAAACAATACGATGATCTGGATGTAAAAAAGAACTTGTACTTAGCATTCGTCCATTCCGAGCCGATTAATTAGTTTCGCTACGTATCAACGGCGACGTCTTTCGTTCGATATACGCGAAATGCTCTTCACAATGCATCTTCCTCGAAGCAATTCGTGCTTGACATATTGGATCTATTTCAAGCATACATGTCCAGTATTATCTCACGTCAACCTTTATCCACGGTACATATCGGTTCAATGACACTACGCTGATCGGAAGCCGAAGGAGAATATGAGTAATTAATACCTCGTATTATAATCACCATCGGCGGCTAATACTAGAGGCATAGTCGAACCGTGACCTTCCGCATTACGCCAAATTAACGCTTATTCGTAGAATATTCGCCGCTGATAATTTTCGTTTGAAAATTGAATAAAATCCACTTCATAAGGCGAGGCAACTTCGTCCTTGATCTGAATAGCGCTCGTGAGCTTTTTTTATTTTCGAAAAACGCTATTTTTCGTCAGTAGATAATACTACTACAAATATGTATAGTTACAACGGATATGAGAATTTTACAAATTATCTTTAAAGACGTAAATTCTACTGCGCACCTTCGACAGGTATGTAAACAAAACCAGTTAGATATTGCCGATACTGGTAAAATTCGCTGTTGAATTCTCGCATAGTATTTGTCGATGATGCAATAAGCTAAATTTTCTATTCGCCAATTCTACTCGGAATTTTGCTGATGGGATAGTACTTCCAACGTTTGAAAATCCCAATAAATCATATCGCCTGGTGGATTAATTATCGATTTAAAAACGCCAAATCGACGTGATTAAAACGAAGGTTACTTTTAATTTCAATCATCGTGAAATAATTTCGTTTATATTTTACTCGAAATACACATTTCGCAATTGGTGAATTTTATTGAAACATACCTACTTGTTTGAAAAGCTTCGCTGATATGAAAGAAGTTACCTACACTGATTGAAATGCTTTTCGATATTGTTATGGAAAATCAAAGGAAATTATGCGCTGATACGGAAAACTTCCTGTATATCATTTCTATATTTCAACAGGTAACGTTTCACGTTTGTTTGTACGAGTAAAATTCATATCTCTTTACGAAGTGTGTCATTTATCCTTGGCATATACTTGTATCGTCTTATCATATTTCACTAAACGACTGTTGAAAATTTTCTTTTTTCATTTAAATTCTGGTAGATAGTGGATGCCAGGTGCTAAAAAAAATTACCTATATAAAATTGCGCATTTGTTCCAACAGAAGACATTTTTTCCAAAATATTCGAGAAAAAATGAAAAAAAAATTCATTATTTCGTATAAGCTAAAAAATTAAGAATGTACGCATTTCATTATTTATTTATTTTTTAACCAATAAGAAAGAAGCAACAGAGGATTACGCATATTTAAAAAATTTAGATGATGACTTTCTTGGTTTGAAAAAAAATCGAAAATATTTCGTATTGTTAACATGAACAAATAAGTATATCAAATTTCATCGATAGGAAATAAATCCGATCAAAGTTTTAATCATCGCAAGTCCTTCAAGTTTCATTAACCACTTATAATTTACATATATTCGATGTACAAATTCATCGTATGTCATTGTTCGCCCAAGTTATTTTTTCTGAAGTTCTGATAAATAATCCGTATAAATAACAAAATCAAATTGAAACTGAGGATGAAATTTCACAGCTTTCCACAAGAATTTTTCATTGAGTAAGTCAATTTAGAAATTCAACTTGTGAAATGAGAAGATAACTTGAAATTAGGTGAACCAATCCCAATTCGCAAGACCCCTTTTTTATGGATATTAACCATCGAAATCAATTTTTTGCTGGTATCTTCGTAAAAAACGGTTTTATTAAGAAAATAGTTCAGTTCAAAATTAAAGCTCGTTGAATTCTCTACAAAATGCATAAAAAAAGAATTAATGTCATTGACCTAGATTTCGAGCTATGAGCGATTAAAAAGATAGCTTTTTGTGAATTTCAAGAAAAATTTGTATTATTAAGTTTTTTGCTTTTATTCGTAATTACAGTATAAACTTTTTTTTTCAAATGAAATTCGTTAGAAGTGAAGTCGAAGTTTCTCATTTTGCCAGAGCTAGATAGACCGGACTAATCCCGAAGCACGATTCGTCATAACAAAAAAGCAAAATTTCTTGGAAATCCAAACACGTTGAAATTTTTTATTTAATCCGAATTTTTCGACATTAATAAAACAATCACGATGATGAAAAGTACAAAGATTATGCACGATGACGAATTTCGAAACCCAACGTGCCAAATCGCTTAGCGAAAAAATACTCCATTAAGACAAACGCAATTAGTCATCGATGACTTACGACGAATTCTCAATTTCTCATCAAGCACCTGTTTAATTTTAACTCGACTTGTCATAATACTCGAACATATCGAAATCAATGAAATCTACGGAAATCGCCGACGAAGTGAATTCTGCGATCAAAGTTCGACAAATGGTGGAAATTATCAGTTGCAATTTCAAACAACACATACGTCATAAACTAATAAGCACGTTTCATAATCGCATTCGTTCTTCGTAAACTGGCCGGAAATTATAGAATTTCATCGCAATTATGCATTCGTTCGAATCAGCAGAAAAAAACTCGATAATTAACACCTGGAGAAAATACCATTTTAACGTCGCGCGAAGAAATGCACCTTTCTCTTGATAAACGCATTTCGTGATTTTTTTTTTCGCAAACAAAAGCGAGTATTTATTACTTAATCGTTAAAATGTTTTCATAATAAATTGGTCGGTTCATTAAAACCACGTAAATTGCTTCGCACGATGTTAAAGTTACTAGAAATAATTCGTTATTTGCGTAAATGTATCGATAACTTTGGATTGATTAAAATTACATGACGTATTGAAATTTTCATTCAAAAACATTCCCAAAATTGATACAGCTTTATCGGGTGTTTATTTGAAACCCTGTCAGAGCAGTGATACCAACATCTTAAAAAAGTTGAAAAAAATCATTATGAGGTAAAGCACAAAATCATTTATAATCAATTTTTTGACGAAATTTTTCTAATCAAAATTTATTAATTTTATAAAAGTGACGTTCAAGATGATTTTTATACCAATAAGATGAATTTTTCAAAGGAAAAAAAAAAGAAAAAACTTAATTTACGATTTCGTACAGCGCCGTCATAACTTTTTTTTTTCTGATGTTGCATTTCTGACTGGTAGGTTATCAATCTTATCAGTTTCGATGGTGAAACAAAACTTTTGCTCAAAATGGAATATATTTATCTTGAAGTGTTTTTTGTAGAGCTTAGGCTGACGTGAGGTAAAAAATGTTGATGCAAAAGTTATTGGAAATTGAATGGAGAACATTTTTTGTAATAAACACTTCTTTCGTATCTCCTCAAATATCGCCACAATTTCGTCATATAAGTCATTATCGTAAATATCGCGATATTCGGTTGTCGATTGTTCCACCATCAAGTTGATAAAATTGATAAAAATCACTAATTTATGTATAATTTATCAAATTTTCATCTTCCTTCTCGTGATCGGCGATTACATTTTGACTACGCCAGTTCGAAGCATAATGGCTACGATTCCAAGTCGCGACGACTCATTGCCACCTACTAATGCTATCCGCCTTCTCGATGAAAATAGTCGCGACGAGATGATTCACTACGTATAAAACGCACACCCTAGTTTAAACACTCCTTAAGCAGGAAACACCATTGAAAAGGTTTCTATTTTCAATACCTCAGCTCGGATATACGTTGTCATTCGAAAGAAACCAAACAATATTCCTAAAATTTGACCCAAAAAAACTAGTCGCGACGAAGGTCACGGTTTGTAGATGCGTGTAACGAGAAATTATAATTATCGTTTTAAAAATCGTGAATTTCAATTACAAAGAGGATACGAAAGATTTCATCGCGCATAAAGAAAATTTCCTCCGTGGGAATTATCGCCGGTAGTTGACAACTGGATTTTCACGCGGTTCGAGTCATTGACCAGGCGTTATAAATCGATAGGTTATTTTCGTCTTTGAATAATTTTCGATTAATCTTCCAATGCAACGTAACGACGTCATTTTTAGAATTTATGCAACGGCGTGATTTACACAATGTCTTTTCAACACATGCTTCCGTTATTTATAAAACATATTGCAATTGTAAAGTTAATTCTGAGAGTAAATCCATGAAGACAAATTCTTTCACGCCGAATAAGTTTTAGTGTTTTTCTACTATCTAATCATCACGCCATATGACTTTCTTCTTTTCCACGCTTCAGTTGGCAGAGTCGTTAGAATCTTAATTCTGGTAGCGATATTTGAAAATACGTCAAAACATATGATGAAAGTTTATAGCTCAATTAATTGCACTTCTCGGAGGTAAACGTTTAAATTGAAAAGGATGAAATGATTAAAAACAAACGAATCTATCTTACAAATGTTCGTTTCAATTGATTTGCCACCAATTGTGGAAATTTTATTGCTTAAAACGTCGCTGAAATTAACAATGTGTTTTTCATTCCGTATACTTGCTCAAAATAACGAGTATTTTTTCCTAATTCGTCCATTTTGTTCATTTCGATTCTCGTACTTTTCATCGCAAACGATTTGAACGATTCGAATCAAATTCGAGATTCAGATTCGAATCGACATACTTAACCTATTCTTATACATTTCCGTTTTCCATTTTTATTAATTAAATTTTAATGAATAGATAGGCAATTTCTATTGCTAATAATTTTCAAAATTTTCATTATTTTTTAACTGTAGATTTTTTTAAACCCTAAATCGAAACTTTCCCCAGTAACTTTATAATATCGTTATTGAATGATGTGAAAAATTCTTCGAATATTTTGCAGAATGATGAATACACATTCTACGTAAAATGAAAGAAAAAATAAGATATTATTTTTATTGTGCTTCTGATGAATAAATGATATTGTGTTTGTCATTTCCGCCCTATGCATTAAAATTCAAGCGTAATTTTCAAATATAAATGATAAGATAATGAAATCAAACCAGGAAATATCTAAAAAAAAAAATAACAATACTCAACATCACTTTGACACCGAGCATCATTTTCATTTCAATATTCCGACGATTAGTGAAGATTCACTCGATAGAAAAATTTTCCATATTAACTTACGCATTGTAGTACATGCAACTTTAGTAAAATAAAAATAATAATAAAATATTAAAATGGTAATTTTCGTCAAATTCGTTCCACCAATTACGTAGAAAGATCTGGTCGCAAAATGCGTAGTAAACCTTTGGCTTTTAATCACAATTCTCGGATCGACGTAGCATTAAATTATACTTAACTTACTCGTAAAATAGAAATGAAAATGAATTTTCATATACATCAAAATTACGACGTAGGTTTTGATGTTATCAGTTATCATTTTCATAGATTTGTGTCATTTTCTCTCGCAACGTTGATAATTTTTCTCGGTGAATTTCGCTTAATCATGTACCTACTTAATGTTCCAAAATTTTATGAAAATATTTACGTCACGCGTATTCCGAACGGTTGAAGAAACCAGCGCTCGAAACGTCCATTGTTACTTTTCATAGGTATTAGGTACATTATAGATAAACGACATCAGGAAATCGTTTATATTCCATAAAAATTCGCCATAACGACGAAACAAAAGAAAGGTCACGCTCGTTGTATGTCCCAAATAGAGACCACGTTACGAAAAAGTCGTCTGGTAAATATTTTCGATGATACGGGCGTTTTTCATATACAGTATTGTCCATGTACTCGAGGTATTCTGCCAACCGAGAGCGTTGATAATCGTAAATAGATATTATATTTGCATTCTACACCAACACCTATATTACGCCATGATGAAAGTATTTTTTTACTCATTTTACGCTTTGCTAACAACGGTTCCTCTAATTGACGCTGATTTATTCGTGTACTACCTTTCAAGGCAATTTTGGATAAAATTATCGGCCAAAGAGTCAGATTCGTGTGAGATATGAGATTTGCTAAGGTCAGATGTATAGCGTTTGTATTAAAATCGTAATGCTGCTTTGGTGGAAAAAAAAAACTCGAATGATGAATTGTTATCAACGAAGAGATAATTATTTTAATAGTCGTATTTATCGATCGATACGAACAGAAATATTTTCATATTGACATTCTTGAAATTTTTTAAAAATGCGCGTTCATTTTTCACAATCAAGCAATTTGTTCGTAAAATTGAAAAAAAATCCGTCGACATTCGCACCTAGACGTGAGTAAAATGACATCTATACGATATTCTTCGAACGCATTCAACCAAATCAAATACGCAGGTTCGATCACGAACAATACAACCATCGATCGTATTTCATGCATCGTACGAATCCGTAACCTTCTTAGATCTCAGCGTTAAATATAGTCTTACCACGAGATACATTGTCAGCAATGATATCGTGTACATCGAGTAACAATAAAAATCGCATTCGATCGAGAATAGCAAAACAAAGAACGCGAATCGTCGTAATACGAAGAAAATTAGTATTCTTCCAAAAGTAGGTATAACTACCTACTTAATTTTCATCGAAAATTTCTCGATATCTCAAATAAACAAAATTTTATATCCAAGTGTTCACATGTACATGAAAAAAAAAAATTCATACTTCATTAGATTACATGCGATTACCAAGATATTTGCATAGAGACGACCGAGGATCATAAAAACCAAAAATTCCTCAAGATGTTCCCTCGTCATAAGAAGTTCAAAAAAGTCCGTTCGTGATAATTCTAACGTGTTTGGACGCTCATTGAAGGACACACATGAACAGATTTTTGTTACGATAAGAAGTGACCTATTAATCACAATCAAAAGGTATGAAAATTTATGTACATTCAATCGTTTAGAATTACATTACTTTCCGCAACACATTACGAAAATTTACGCCGCTAAATTAAAGAACGTCTAATGTTTGTAAACTTCTTATACCTGAATAATTCATTATGTAGGTACGTATCCTGTATACCTACATTTCTAAGGTATGCGGTATGTTAAAAATAATATATCTTTCGCTTTAATCAATGTTATTCAGAACAATTACTCGTAATCATTTTATCATAATAAAAAGAAAAATAGAAAACAAGAAAATTACACGAAAATAAAAACTCACTTTTGCGGTATAAATAACTCGAGCAACTGGTGACTGGTGTGATATCTAATCTACGTAAGTATAACAAATTCACTGAATGCTTGACGAGTTATAAAAAAATAAAATACATGTTCTAATGAAAAATTCACCAAAAATTTTTTCAAATTTAATATCGAAAAATAACCAAGATACACGTCGTCTCGTAAGTTACACTACACCAACGGGGCAAAGTAACGCGAGAAACCATGAACAAACTATTCGCAGTTTCGAACTGGAATGACTAATATGCTGCCGACTGCTGAAGGAACACTGATAACGTGCTTTGTTGTTAACTCGATTTCGCTGTAAATAATTAAGTAAGTCATTGCGTCATAATCATTCGTTCAGATAATCAGTAACTGGTTGTTAGAGGTACTCAAGGCACGAGCCATCTCTTCCGATCATCAATTAATTTTTGTCAATTGAAAATTCGCGTCAACAGTGATGACGTATATATTACGTCGAAGAGTTCCCCAAAAGACATCGCAGTACTGAGAAATGACGGATGAATATCATTAATAGATTGCATATTCTGCGCTACCAATCATCTCTATTAATTATATAATTACTCACATTAGTTTTTGAACATTGCAGGAATTCCGAGTTCGAGTAGTTCTCGATTTTCGTGATGAAAATTGGAAATGCACAAGATCAAGTTCAAGATTACCAGATCTTGCCTCTTGGAGTTTCTGGCGATGAAAAATGGAATGGTAAAATTTGCGATTTGACAACGCAAGTTGCAAATTTTTGATTATGGAAGATTTTCATTCGTTTTACAGAATATTAATAATCTCGTAGTAAAATATGAGTGATACTTTGGAACTCGTATTGTTGTTCTTTTATTACTTGTAATTACATTACGTGCATTTCACGATTGAAACAATTGATAGCCAATTTACCACGTTTATTGCTCGTGAATCATCGCAGCTGCATCAGGTTCTTCCACAAACTCACCACTAATCATGAAAAACGTATTAGATTTTTTTTCGCACGCAAGAAATATTGTTTAAGAACACAAACGCTTCGAGTAAAATTTATTAAAATATCTTATAAAAATACTAATTTTACACGCATATCAATCACATACTTTTTTACATCAAAATTCACATTTCATTTACAAACAATTCCTTACATCACCACGAATGATGTTTCAAGGTAATAACATACTTAAGTTCTCTTGATCATTTCAAGCAAAACATCTTTCGCCGTAAATCTTATTTCAAATAAAAACTTCATTAATTTGACTCACCAACGATACAATTTCATTGGTGTTTTATCGTCGTAAGCATGTATCAACTATTCAAAACAGATCTTCAAACTACGACACACGATATTGAAATCCTTCATAATACTTCTTTACTCCAATTAAGAATTTCAACTTTTAATTTTGGGTAATTTTTAATTCCTTCGATGACGTCATATTCTGAAATGTTCATTCTATAAAATGCATATTCTTTTGAGGAAGATTTCACAGCGACATTTGAAAAAGGAGTGATTAGTTCTAATTTCTGAAATAATGAAAAGTATATAATTCCAAGCAACACAACCAAGCGATATTTATTAATTTACCTGCAAAGTTTCAAAAGCTTTGTATACAACTTGTTTATGAACATTGAGCATAGTCATACTTTTATAATTAGATACGAATTTCTTAAATCTTTGATAAATCATCTCGAAATTAAAAGGTTCGTGATCATATATGCAAACCTGATGATGTATCGCGATCAGCTGAAAAATAAGAGCTAATGAAAACGATCAGTAAGCTTTTCAAAATAATAAACGGAGTAATTACCAAACAAATTTGTAAAGTTGAAAGATTTTCAATTAAAATGATTTTATTTTGTTCATCTAGTAAGCTAAGTGCTACTTGAAGATGATTCAAGGTTAAAATACAATTTTCATCGTCTAATTGAGAAATACAGCAATACTGAAAAGAAGTAATAAGTTAAATACCACAGCAATTTTGTACCTTTGATGAAAAATACTTACTAAAAATCTAGTTAGTAAAGTTGGTTTCGCACAATTTACAAAAAGACGTTTTAGAATCTCTGTTACATGATAATCCGTAGATAATTTTTTTATATTTTCGTTCCACCTATCAACATAGGAAGAATCCGAACAAGCGTTTCTCTCCAGAGTTAAAAGTTCTTTAAATTCGGATATTTTAGTATTGATATTATTAGAAGAACAAATATTAATTTGAATTCCCGAAAATCGCGATCCCACACGTTTTTCTAGACATTCAACAACAGTAACACAAGACGTTATTCCGATAACGAAAATAGGAATCTGAAACAGACGATATTGACAAAACGGTATTTAAAGTTTGAATACAACAAGCATCCAAATCTAACCTTCTTGGCTCGTGCTGTATCGAATAACATGTACACTAAATGCTGATCTTTATGATAGCAAAATTTATCAAAATGATTTAATACGAATATAATCGATTTAACGTTTTTTTCATCTCTTGCGTGGTACTTTTCAAATATTCTTGATAAATCATCTGAAAGTTAGGGTAATTAGTTAATAATGCCAACAAGCATAATCGTTTTAAACGCAATCACCTGATGATAAAGGAACATTTTCGTTCGATGGAAAATTGAAGTTGATTTGTTTACAAATATCTTGACAAGCCAAATTATCGTCGTTATGGAAAAGTCCATGTAATTCAACCAAATGGTAACGATTGTCGTATAATTTCGTATTTTTGATTTCCGTAAGAACATTTTGCACCATCTGTAGTCATTGAATTATTGAAAAATATAAGCATAATTTAAGTAACATCATGTAAAAATGTATTACCGTCGTCTTCCCTTCTCCTGGTTGTCCTATTACAAGAACTGAATTACTTTCGCCAAATTCTAGCATTCTTTTTAGTTGCGTCAATAACGATACTCGATTTTCTTCGTGACTTGGTAATTTTCTATTTGATATTTTTTCTTTTAAATATTTTCTGCATTCGGTAACTGAACTCATGTTGACTGCGGATATCAGCTATATTTAGTGAATATAATAACGGCTAAGTTGAGTATTACTAGAACAATAAATTAAACTCACCTGGATTTAATTTCTCAAAAATATATCAAACTTAATTATCGAAAGGAGACATACGAGTTATATCAAGATATAATTTTTAATTTACTAACAATAACTAACACGAAGTTTATCAACGAATTCAATTCAACGAAACGATGATAAAAGCAAGGCTTTCCCGCTTTTTGAATCAATGTTACCAAATAATAAATTCTCAAATTAGCTCGATAATATTTTCGTTTTTCGTTAGTTGTACAAATAACTGATACACTGATAAATAATGTAATGTGATTGGGTAAGTTAGCTTTGCGAAAAATTTCAACTTTTTTATTATTTTTTTTTTATATTTTCAATTTTAATGGATTAAATTTTTTTGTTAGCTTATATTGAAATTTTTTATTTAAAAATTCGTTTGCTGAGCCTGTCAAATGAACAAAAAATAAATACGATGACGAAAAAACGGTCTTATCACTTGACTCGATTCAGAAATTCTTCCATTTTTTTTTAAATATGGAAAACAATATAGCCACATTTTCAGTTCACCGATTTTCAACGAAAAAAAAAAACAAATCGTCGTTTCAACATGGTTTCAATACTTGTAATTGCTCATCAATTCACCATACACAATAGTAAAACGACAGTATAAGAAGCTATGACAGCTGAAGCTTATAAAAATAATACTTTAACGAATCATATACATACAACAAATAATACTTCAAATCACAAAGAGCGAAGGCTTACAAAACCACGTTAATAAGCGAATAATCATTCAATGGTAACTTTAAATATTTATATTTCATATTGGTGGGAGGCTTAAAACTCGATAAAAGTTGAAACACGTAAAAATTAAAATTAGCTACAAACATTACGTTATATATTAATGAAAGTTTTTAAATTAAACATCGAACTAATACGGTACATGGAAGATACCTGTCACACGAAGGAATTCGATATGATATGAAAGTTTTATAAAATCTATTTCTTATTTTGAATGATTGCATGATAGGTAATCTACTAAAAAAAAAAAATCTTCACCAATAAAATATTATTAGCATTATTGTAAAATATAAAAACGTATCAAGAGAACTAGTAGTACTCAAGCTCACAGTTTTTTGTTTATTTTTGTGAGATGATCGTTTATTCGATAATATTGCATCTGATTGATTAGTAGGTACAGTGACATTGCAATAGATTTCATCACAGCAAGAAACACAAATCTGAAAATATATTCCGTTATGAATTCGCAATTTATGTTATCTATATAAAAATAATACCGTTTGCGAATCCACTTTCAAGCATCCTACCCCCAATGACCAACATTCCGAGCTATTAGCACATTTCTTGTTGACAACTACGCTGGCACCGGTTGAATCCATGATGTGTAAGGTGTGGCAGAAATCATTACCTGGAAAAGATGCGCTGTTAGTTCGTCGTATCGATATAGCGCCTATGTTAAATAAAATATGAGGTGTACCTTTGGGACAAGGTATGTCGATGGCGTACTGATTACAAATATGATTATCCGATACATTGACGCATGTGTAACATATCAGCGGCACTAAACAAAAAAATACATTTAACCATATAGCGGTTAATTACTAAAATGTAACTGAATAAGAATAATTTTCGAAGCATTTGAAAAGTTTTTCTTAGTATTTTATTCAATATTTAATTACTTATTGAGTCGTTTAGCGCGAAAAATATTTCAATAAAACTCGCGACAGGTTTATAATTAAATTTTTTTACTTACATTCCGTTTCATTATTTTCAACACGTAAGGCTAAAGTTAAGTTTTTAATTGATTGGATGACGAAAACCCAGCTAATAATTAAGCCACAAGGGCCATTCACCATGCCGCTTAATATCGCAGCATGCCATACAAGTCGACATTCTACCTATTGTGAAAAATAAAAAATACATTTACCATTAATTTCGGTAAAATCACTTCTAAACATAACGTCAACCGTGGATACACATTTGTAAAGTAATGAATTTTATTTAACATCGTCAATGTTGTAAAACTCTTGAAAAAAAAGTAGGTTACAAAGTAGGTCTTTCTATTATGTGAATAACATTTTCGCTCTTGGCCTTCTAGCTGATATATTTTTCATGAAAAAGAGCACATCCTTGGTAAAAACCTGAATAACGTATGTTGCATCTTTCCTCAAGTACCCAACTTCTATATTGTTTTCGTATAAGTACATAAATTAAGTTAGTGATATGACATCACTGCAGTAGCACTTACCTATTTTATCAGCTGCACTGATAATGCAGATAGGGAAGAAATCCCTAAACGAAAATATTAAATATATAACATACCTGTAGTAATTATAACGACAAGAGTTTCACATCCACAATGTATATCAACTGGTGGATTTCTTTTCGCTTAATTGTTAAAACAACTCCTATTAAATTTTTCAAATAAATCGCACGACGACGTAACTCCAAAATATACTCAAACTCGAACATTATTCGTTTTAAAATACCCCCAAGAATTATATTTTCGTGGATTTAAAAAGCGAAAAAAAAAACGGTAATTATGCTTCGCGACGATATCATTTTAAAAATTAACCACTCCACAAGGGTGAGATTTTTTTCAACAGATGAATTAAGCTCGCGTAATTGCATTTTGAACAAGTATATTTTTCACCCATGTTCTATATTCGCTGGAAGCATAATATCGGTCATGACGAAGTAAAATTATAATTCTCGAATAAAAGCCGCGCAATATTATATGCATTTTGCAAGTGTGAAAAATAAATGTTAAGTTGTACTTACGGAATATAAATTACTTTCAGTAACACATGACCTAGAAAAGTAATGACATACCGAACACTAATAGCAATAGAAGATATGTTTAACAACCTACGCGTTGTTTTTGTATCGAACGAATTTGTAA
The DNA here is from genome assembly GCA_003261595.1 of Maconellicoccus hirsutus. Classification (NCBI taxonomy): domain Eukaryota; kingdom Metazoa; phylum Arthropoda; class Insecta; order Hemiptera; family Pseudococcidae; genus Maconellicoccus; species Maconellicoccus hirsutus. The sequence continues at coordinate 36,101 of QBDW01005516.1, read as the reverse complement.
AATGAACCTTTGTTTTGCGAAAAACGACGACGAAAACCGAAAACGTCCGATTTCCAGTTTTCAGAAATTTTCACCAGCTTTTTTCCCTCCCGTTGCAGAAAATGAAAAAGGAATAAAAACTACCGTCATTTCTCTTACATCTAAATACTTGGAAAAAAGTACCGAATGTCTTAAAAGTTAGAATAGCTTTAAGTTAGCGTGTAGTATGGAAAAAGCTATGATAAACGGTTCTTTGTGCTATTCTTATGCTTTCTTCGTAACTAGAAATTACTTTCGCAACCTACATTCGCTTCATTCTTGCTTTCATTACGTTTGAATTCTATCTTTTGGAAATGCTTCATCGTGGTTCGATATCGTTTTCAGTACAACCTACATCCGAGGGGATAATCCTTTCGCTATGAAACGAAAACGGTCTAGCTGTCTTTTTGTTTTCACATTACGTTTCATAAAACAATACGATTAAAAGCAACAGGAGAATAAACGAATTAAAAGCTTTTTAATAGCGCTTTTCTGAAATTTTCGCACCATAAATGAAGTTGTTTTTCGAATTATCATTTTCTGTTGTAATTTTAGAAAATCATCTCGTCGGCGGATATGTTTTAATGGCTCAAATGTATTGTTTTAACGTGCTTTTTCCAAAGGTCGTTATATCCAGCGATGCTCGAACGTTTTAGCTCTTACGGTAGCACGTTTTTTCGTATGGGATTTCGGATGCAGCACGATTTCGTGATTTTACAGCGTAATTTCCCTTCTTTGCAGAGTCTACTTCAAGATGTAAATTAGAGCTATCTGCAGAATCCTGAAATTCTTTATAATCTTTTACTTAATTATGATATGTAAACTGTATCAATACTACAGTTTTCAGTGAGTAAAGTGATACTTGTGGGTTATTTTTCACAACAAAATAAAGAAAGGAAAAACTTGAGAAATTATAAATGTATCTATATTTATTTGAAATACATGGAATTACTTCGTTGTTTATTGGAAAATTTAAAATAATAATTAAACTGAAAATCTTAATTTAAAAACACTTCATATAGCTGAAATCTTCAGAAAGCTTGGAATTCGATCATGAAACAACTGGATAACTGAAAATGATGTAGGGGTAATGAACGTTGTTTACAAAAGTGACAGTGTATCCAAATCAGGAAACGAAATTTCGTAACTAATGAATTATTGAATAATTTCATTGTTATATATATTATTTAATATTTACACGTAGATTTGTAAAATTGAAATTTCTCTGTTTAAACAGTGTGGCATTGATACATTTACATATCTTTTCTCCTTCAAGTTTATCATTTGGCAACACTGTTTCACATAATCATCAACCTCTCAATACGTTTAATAATATACAGTCAATTTTACCAAATCGCAATTTTGTTCTGAAAATTGTTTACAATGTGTTTCGCTGTTTACGATGAAAACATGAAGTAAATTCATGAAAGAAGGGTAATTGTAAACACCAAGTTGTTGATTAGTTGTACTTGTTATGTTTGTTATCATATTGTGACTTTCGCGATCATGTCTTACGTTGTCCTCGTGAAGTTTATGGTACTAGTGATATAATAATTTTTTTTTGTAGTAAAAAACGTCAAAAATACTTGATTTTTGTATCATAAAAAATAAATCTTCAGTAAAATGATGTTTGTTTATAATAATCTAGTAGTATACTTTTGATGTTCAATGATAAACATGGCAATTGCAATGGTAAACATTGAACACTTCAGTCTCGAACCAATTTGCGTGAAAAATATTTTGAATACATGAATTTTAGATGAAAGTTTCGTTCCTTTGGACTATTTAGTGAAAAAATAAATGAAAAATCAATTTCACAAAAATATTGTTCACAAAACGCATCGATCGGTCATACCGTACAAACTGATGGTTGATTTTTTAATATGCTTTTCTGTTATTGGAAATGCCTACGTTGTGTTTCGCAGGCACATCGTACATATCAACTCGTTTTACCCATAAAATACTGCTCTTCGATGAAATCAATACAATCAATAATCATTATTAATTCAAGTATACTTCATAGCGAACAAATAAAACAACACGTTATCAATAGAAATGATCAAAGTAAAACGTGAAACTTCATCTGAAGAATCCCACCAACTAGACATCAATCGAAATAAAATTCGCGCTTGTTCAGTTCAGTTTCGAAAACCAAACACGATGAATTTCCAGAAAACAAAAATGATCACACTTCAGAAATATTGTACTATTTCAGCATCATATACGAAGACTATTTACGAGTAACCTTAACGAAGAACTCGTTGATGCGAGAATAACCCTTTGTCGAAAAAATTTCAATTCAGTCATTTTTAATATCGGTGACACGTCGATAAAAAGATTTCCAACATTTGAATATCATTAGTCATTACACCACCGATAGCAAAACATAAATACCTTATTTTCGATATTACTTCCAACAGAACGATATCACCGCACGGGTTACATTGAAAACTGAAGTCAAACGTTAAAGCGTTGCTAATTACCAAAAAAGCACAAGGGGTTCGTTGAAAATGACAAAATTGCTACTTTCAAGAACACGGAACCCTACGAGCACCAATTGCATTCTAATGAGATCTGCCACAAATAATCAATCATAACGGAAATGCAAACTTGTTTCTATTCAAATGGTTAAAATGAGAATTGAGCATTTCCCTAAATGAACATTACAACGATTTCAAAGTACGTAGCCTATACAAATACGATATACGCTTCAACTTCAGATAAAACCATTAATACAAATCGCCATCTCTCACCTAAGTTATGAGTATACGTTGCGTATGCTACCTTTGATATTCCACCAGGCAGTTTTCGCATCGTTTGATTTTCATTTGGTAATTTTCCCTTTGCAACACGTTGAAAATTATGTTCTTCGAAGTGCGAGGAATTTTTTAACGTTTATTAGAAAAAGAAAAGATACCAAAAGTATAAACATAGAACACGAAAAAGATTTTTGTGGCGTTGTACTTCGGCGTTAACAAGAGAACGCACTGTGCACAGAGCAAAGAGGGCCGAATCATATTGAAAGAGTTAGGCTCCTTATTTTTTTATTCTTTTTACATTCTTAGACTTGGGTGTGATTAATGTTAAGGTACCCGTACGTATTCTACGTATTCTTTCAGTCGTTCCATTTTTTGACGATATTCTGAGTCAAATCGCCCAGGGCGTCTATTAATAACTGTCAGAAATAGAATATTGTCGAGAAGCATCAAATAAAAGGAAATTATTCCAAAACGTGTATACACGCCGATACGATGCAAGTAGCTTTAATAGATAACAGCGTGATTCGGTACTCCGCGGGGTGTAATAAATAAAAACTACAATAAAATGATTTTTCAGAATTCGAACATAATTGAAAATTTTTACTGCTTTGATAGCCCGATCGTAGTTAGCAACATTGCATCAAAATATCACTACGTGTGTTGAAAGCAACAACGTACTTCAAAGTGCACGCGAACAGGTTGCAAGATCACACGAGCGTCTTTAAGTTTACCGCAAAATAATTTAAAATATGACGTAGACGTTGGAAAACAAATTAACAAATCAATTACTTTATTTATAGTACAGCGAAATATATTCAGTTTTGGCATCAAAATACCAGTAGCTTTTATGAACTTGGAATCTAACGTTTACTTCTCGACATAAACTTTCGTCGTTCTTTCAACCAGCACCACTCTTCAATCTGAAAAAAAAGTTAAAATTAAAAAACTTCATATGTACTATACACGTTACCACGTTGAAATTATCGTTTTGAATTTCCATCACCCGTAAAGACGAAATTATTAATCGATTTTTATTATTTTTAAATTTTTTCTCCTTCGTAACTAAAATATCCATTTCTGTATGTACGCGACGGCTCGAGATGAAAAATGATGTTTTGAACGGATCCATTGTATCGACTGAGCCGCACTTTGCCTATCGGTTTTATTTTTTATTTTATTTTCGATAATCATTAACCGTATGCCCTATCAACCTTTCCTCCGCAGCAGACAATGTTACCAACGAAATCTTTTATTCCTTAGCAATCCTTCTTTTTCCAGTTACGTGCATCGTGCAGAATGGGTTAAATTCCCCCCTGCTGCAGCGGACAATAATTTATCAATATTCCAAAAGGTAGACTACCTAGAAAAAAAATCTCGACATAATAAGAAATTTTTCACCTCTACCGGCTTTCCGTTCTTATGTGTGTTTTAAGTATCGCTAGATCATTAAGAAATTCAACAAAAAAACGCGATTTTACGTGAAGAGGGGTGCAAATCGACGAAAAAAAGTGTTTATTATTTCCACTACAAAAGAAGTCGACGAAGGTCAATAGCTATTGGATTACCCTTGGCGTTAACGTATAAGGGTAATTTTTAAGGGTGTTTTGTATATACTGTAACTCTATATCGTTCATTTGGAATAAGACTTTTCATAAGATTTTTTTTTCAATGTGGATATGTATCCAATTTTAAATTACATTAAATCGAGAACCGTGTGAATAGTTTTTTTTTTCACCATTTTTTGGTAATTACTTCTTCGCGCAACCTCCGTTTTTTTTTTCTTTCAAGAGACTGAACGGTTTAAAGAGATGGTACAGAAATGCCACAGAAACCGTCGCACGAAGGGTATGCGGGTGCTTTCGTTTTTAGGTTTTTTTTGTGTGTTCCGCGTTTACTTTCGATTTTGTAAGCAGGTGTAGAAACGTAGATTGTCGTCGATGTTTTTCTTTTTACTTTTTTTTTTCACAAAAACCATTCTGTTCGAAGGTACCATGTAGAAAAATCTTCACAAATCCGTTTCAACCTTATACGCATTATCATGACAAAAAAAAACAATATCAAAGCACTGTGGGAGGATTTTTTGTCGTCACTGACAGGAGTTACTTCTGTAAATTGTAAACCGTAAAAAAAGGGAGAGAAACAAATAGCAACGTGAACCTTGCGAATCACAATTTCCAGAAAGGAAAAGTGAAGCGAAGATAAAGTGAAATATTCCTTATACCAAAACAATAACGTTATTTGGTTATTTTCGATTACCAAAGTTAGATAATCAGTACCAGCAATAATTCCACATATGGCTCATTCATAAATCATTCCACTGTACGTTCGTCTGTTCACCTCGTACAAGATCATGTTCAAAAATGAACTAAACACGAACATGACATTCGCGAGGATTAAAAAGGAAGAAGAAATATACTTCAGTCATATACAGTTTTCGGTTTACAACGTGCTTCCAACATAACGCTTCAACGATATTATCGAGGACAAATTGAAATCCATATTACAACATTTTCGATGAAAAATAAGAAATTGAAAAACCCCCATCAAACTTCTATTACATCCATTTCTCATATAAATCACCGTACGAAGAGAATTTCCATCTTGCGATATGGAAATATTTAATAAAAAATCGTGTTTTCTTGTAATAATTTACATCAGTGAACTGATAATGAATAACATGATAACATGACAGCGCATGAAATGTAATGTACCAATCATAATCATTGAAACTTTGACAGCAGTGATGCAACCAACATTGAAAAAAAACTAAAAAAGTCATGATGGCATAAAGTGCAAAATTATATAATTAATTATTTGCATTAATTAATTAATTTTAATAATTGATGTGAAAAAACTATTTAAAATATTGATAAAAGTTATGACGTGAATTGTGATGCATCAAAATAACAGTGTTGCCGGATATTCGCAATTTGAAGTCGCTAATTCGTCAACCTTAAATCTCCAAAAATAAAGTATCTAACGGATTTTATTTTTGAAAGATTACTACTTTTTCACTACTTTTTTTTCACATTTTCCAAAACCTCTCAACTCTCCTCCCCCTTCCCCTCATTATCGAGATCAAATTTTAGATTAGAAGAAAATTATTTGTACTTAATTGAAAAAAATCAAATTAAAATTATACAAAAATAAACGCATTATATGCTTAATTAAAAAAAATATATTTCGACAGGGCTGCCAACTCACAAAAAATTGTCAGTTATTAATCGAAAGTGAACAATTTTTGAGTAATTTTTTCAAAAATATTTCACGTCTTCGGTGTTTTTCACTCTAACACTACTTTTTGACAAAATTCACTACTTTTGCTACCTGTTAGATACCTTGAAAAATCGCCAACAAAAAATTTGTACCACTTTTGAGAAACTAATGGTAAAAAAAATCATCAATAGGCACATTTTTTTTGAGAATTAGGGAAATGAAAAATAAAAGAGAAATTCTCAAACCGCCAAAAATGCGATAAATCGCAGAATTATATGATTCTATACTCCCTCATCGTGACTTTTTGAGTTTTTTTTTCAGTGTTGCATCGCTATAGTAAAAGTTCAACCCTTTGCATACGAAATCACCGGTAAATTACACCTTCAATAATATTCATATCGATCTCAAATGATAAACATAACTCGTGAATACATTTTCGCACGACTCCTAAAAATATTTTTTGCAACAAAATCACGATTTCGGTTTTCAGCGACAATTAACACAACGTAAAACATAATCTCTAATCCCTATTCTCGTATTCTCGCATCCATTCAAAAATGTCTTCCGAATAACGATTATCGACGAAAAAAACGATCAATCATTTAACCCATTCGTTACGCACTTCAACGAGAGAATGTAAAAATTAAAAAATAATATTTCCAAACACTACGCAAAGGGTTTTTTTTTCGCGCTCCGTAATAAAAGGGGTAACAATGGAACATATTGCCAAAAGACGTGAGAACACTACTGAATGACATACTCGATATGGAAAAAATTCCCTTAAACAAAGAAAAAGCACGGGTATAAGATTTTTCCCTAAAAAATTCTTCCTTCCGCGTTAAAGAAATCACGCTAACAAAACAGCGGAAAGTGAAAATTATTGATGATTCGAAGAATGCCGCTTATAATGTCAAAAATTCTTTGATGGATTGATTTTTTACTCGAGACTAATTTTTTTTTCGTGAAAAAATCACTTCGCATAGTTGGAATGTTTTGTGTACAAGCCGACTTTGGAAATTAAAAAAAAAACGACGGTGGCGATGATAAATGAACGACGATGACGTCACGTAAACACATCACCTGGCGAGTATTAAATCTGGGTAGAAATTGCTTGTTTCTTAAAACTGTTTTTTGTGTGTGTTTGCTAGAACAGAAAAAAAGGGTTTACTGCGATGTAAGTTTACCGAAAGATCCTTTATGTACCGAAATTAATGTTTAGTCACGCTGAATTTTATTAAATTATTTTTTCAACGGATTTCGAAGATTTTTTTTTTCTATTTAATTAGGAAAGAAAACCAGCTGCGTTTTGAGAAATTTTTCATCTAGTATATTTGTTTCTTTTACTCAAAAATATTTCAAATATTCGTTAAATTTACGCTTTTCCTCGCAATGATATAGTTTTTCATTTTAATATCTACCTCGTTCTTTAAACGTTTCAGTCATATTCTGATAATGATAAAAAATGAAATCCGTTCTTTTTTTTTTCGCTTCCAATGAAATATGGCGTTAATTTTCAACTTTTTCACGTCTGAATGTTGAAATATAGAAAAAAAGAAATTGAAATTCAAACGTGACACAGATCGAATTACAGTTTTCGAAAACTTCTGCTGGATGAATTTTTCATTTTTTTTAACTTAATCATCTTCCATTTGTGAGTTTAATTTAAAGATAAGAAAAGTATTTAGTACAAATCATTTACCTCAATTATTTCAAAATTCACGAACTGGTTCTTCGAAAAAGTTTATTTTATTAATAAAATATTTACGCGTAATTAACTTTATCAAATTAGCAAAAAAAAAAGCACTTCTCAAATTAGTTCTGCCTGGTGAATTAATTTCGACGAATTTCAAATTATTTACATATACCTATTAATATCGCCGGTAAAAAAATTGTCAATTTTAAGTACCTAATTTGTATTTTCGATTTGTTAAATTTAAAAAAAAAAAAACGTAATTGATGTACATTTATGTATTTTTATTTATAGAGATAACGTATTTATATTTTATAGTATTTGAACTTTCTTGTACTCTTCTTGTCTTCTGTAATTTATCGAATAAAAAAGTTGATAAAGTTGACCGAAAACTTTAGCAAGTTTAACATTCGAAAACAGTTTCAATACGCACCAACCCTCGGTAAATCTTCAACATGTCATTAATAACAAAACGTCTTCAACAAACATTCACAAGCCGGCGAAAAATCCGTTGCTTATTTTTTAATCATAGCGTATTTAAATACTAAAATGCTTGAAAACCGCTACATTTCTTTAATTATGCTTTTTTTTCCTAAGTAAAACGTCTCAAAAATGAATGACAAGCGTAAAAACGTATCTGTTACCCATCTGTTATCATTTCCGTTTTAGGATATAGTTCACTAATTGTGGACTATTTAAGAGTTACACCGAAGATATGTAGATGGAGAAAAAAATTACAGAGAAACTGAATCATCTCCATGTGACAACTGTTCTTTTCTTAACCTTTTTTTAAACTTTGATCTTAACACATTTCTACATTTCATTAGACATTTTTTTCTTACCCCAACACCGAACAGGGAAACACTAATATGTTCGTAAGATTACAAAAATAAGTAAAACCATCGCAGGTGATGATTCTATGGCGAGTAATAAATAGGGATAATTGTACGTTTTTTTGACTTTTATTACGCAAGATACACGAATTTTTTTGGTAGATTTTTTGTCGTAGTAATCTTAGAGTACAAGTTTTATGTGATTTCTGAATACATAAAGCAAATAAATGAGTACAACATATTGAGCACCTTTGTACCATACGAGAGTAAAGGAAGTTTAAATTCAATGTGATGATGACAGTAGTGTTGGCGATTTTCGAAGACCTGTGATTCGCCTGCTGGAAGAAGAATACAAACATTCGAGCACTATTTGCCACTCAGCGCCTTGTTAGTTTGTACACGAAAGTCATAAGAGTAAAATAAAACGTACGATGAATAATGTTGCAGCAATTTTCAAGAATTTTGTTTCATTTTATGTTCAAAAATGAACTGGTATTTGTTTTACTGGGTGTTTATTTGAAACCCTGCCAGTCAGGGATGCAACATCAGAAAAAAAAGTTGTGATGGCTCCGTACAAAATCGTAAATTACGTTTTTCTGTTGAATGATTCATCTCAATTGGTGTAAAAATCGTCTTGAAAGCCACTTTTATAAAATTAGTAAATTTTGATTAGAAAAATTTCGTCCAAAAAACCAATTATATGATTTTGTAGCTTATACCATCATGACTTTTTTCAACTTTTTCAGGATGTTGGTATCACTGCTCCAGGAGGGTTTCAACCAAACACCGGGCCCTTCTTCAACGATAGCACAGGTATCACAACATCTGAAAAGTAAATAAACAAAACATCGTTTGTTATCAGTTAATTGATAAGAAAGACGTTAATGTATTAAAACATCTAAAAATTATAACAAAATAACATACGTTACAGTAAATTAGTAACGAGTTACAATATCCAACTCGAATAACGTATTCAAAACACCATATTCGAGAAAATTCGCTAGCTTTTTGAAACATCTTGCATCAAGGACTAATTTGAAAATTTAACAAAACTATTCGCCAAGGCAAAAAAAAAAAAATACCCGAACACAAGAACACTGGAACTAAATGAATTTAAGGGCATACGCCCGCATACATCCAGACAACGATAAGAGCGTGACGGCTGAAACGTATTTTTAAAAAATGAAACTCATAAAAAAGTATTAGTACGTTGAACTTCATTACCCCAAAAAATGAAATGTTTTTTCAAGACCGCTTCGTACATTCATCGTGGTTTTATTACTTTCGATTTCTTCCCTCCTTATTTCATTCGTCGACGCATAAGTCTTATTTTCAAGAGTAAGACTAATATTTGATCGTCAAGAAGGTCACGAATGTTGGAAGAAAATTGTTAATTTATTCGAAAAAATCTTACTATTAAATATTTCCCTGGAATAACTCCTACGTACTGTATACCTATATTTTTTCTAACTTCAAAAGAAAAGACCAGGTGTTTGAACATTAAAGGATTGTTGAACAGTTTAAGATATTTGGTTTAGAAAAAAGTATTTTTTGTACATATACAGAAAATAGGCCTTGTCTTGGGTAATCCTTAAGGGCAATGACCGTTTCTTCCCTCAAACACGTTCGTTTTATATAATGAAGAGATCGTGTTAGTCTAGACCAGGGGTTGTTAAAAGATTTCTTTTCTTTTCAACCCCGTGAAGGGTGTGTTTTGAATTGCAGGTATACGTGAATGGAATTCGCTAGGCTATTATCTGGTACCAGAATACAATAGGTGAAGGTTTGATTAGAAATATTATAAATCAGTACCTATACAAATGTATAATGTTTTGGTTTACATCGATTACTGTATAATATACGGGCATCGGGTTTTTTTATCAGTTCACCAGTTATAAAGTCAATGTTGCTTGGTCTATAGGTGTTAACACTATATTTATTCTTATCTTCATAATTCCAATATACAATATGTAACCAAGGAGTAAAAGGATGGAAATTCTAGATCACAAATGACGACGCATATTTTTACAACCTAAGCAGCCGTAAAGAATACAAATGGCGAATATAACAAAACAGACAAGTTTTCAAACGTTGTTATCGCTTTTTAAAAATAATAAAAACCGAATAGTTCACACACAAATGCGAAAAAAAAACGAGAAATGGAATAGAAGGGTGATTTATTGTCGCGGCGCGGTAAAAACAGCTAAGAAAAGTATTATCTGAAAACCCGCCAGCGTAAAAGTCCGTTTCGCCGCAGTTGATCTGCTTTTTTCCGTAATAAACAGTCAGATTTGAAGCGTTTTAACTGCTGCTGGTTGGTCGTCTAGACGTTAATTTCATGGCGTGATATATTAATGTTGTTGACTTCTAAAAAAGTATAAAATTTATATATTACATATTCCATATACACTTATAAGGTCTTGTTACTCGGTACGCAACTACCAGTACCTACTTGAAAGAAAAAAAACATCGTTCTTGTAGTAAAATATTGGTAATGCGAGTTTTCCCCTTCGCCAAGGATATGATTGATTTTGTACATTTTAAGTTGAAGAATTTCCATAAATTGATAAGACTTCGGGCGGAATAAATATATATGGTGGTCGGTGCTGGTCGCATGAGAAGTTCGCCATTTCTTGACCTACTGCCGTTCTAGAATCTAGACAATGTTAGTGATTTACTTTCATTTATGCGTGATTTAAAGCGTACTTAAGTAAAGACAAAACAGAGAAAAAAGACATCTTAGCGTAATGCTGATCAGAAGAATTCCGTCAAATGAGAATTTTCAGTAGCATTTATTTACATGTTATCACAGCAGTCAATGTTGCCAACCAAAATTATCACGCGAAAATCCTCTAAAACTAAAATTGATGTTAAGCAGTGTTGAGCTAATCGTAAGCTTAAAATTAATGATTAATTAAATAAATACGGTATAACACAATGTATTCGTTCTATCTAAAAAATGCATTTAATTTGTAAACCAATATTTCATTAATCGTGCAACACTTTAGAATCAACTATTCAACCAAAGCTTATCAGCGATATCAGACTATCAGTTGTCCAGTTCAAAAGAAAACTTAAAACGATATATGACTGAATACATACAACTCAAATCTTCATTTAGATTCCATTCAAATGACCACTACGCACCCGCAATCGGTCTATAAGTTTTGAAATAGTCCACGAATACTAGAAATTACACCGATAATAATCGTTTTCGTGTCGGCATCGTCAAAAGAACCATGCGACAAAGAAAAAAATACCTTGCGCAATATTCGCGAATTGTCAATTCCATCCGAAGTAATATCTATTTCATCGATAATGGAGAGAACTTAATTACAGTTGGAGAGTAAATAAAAAGTTTAAAAGAAAAAAGAATGAAAAAATCGGTCATTGTTAACCTTCTTTAGTAGGCTAAAATTTGTTTCGGTTTTTTTTTTCGTCATAAGCGAAGGAAAAGTTATTAGTACTTAGTCTTTTTTAGACGTAGGCGGTTTTTTTTAATATTTTTTTGTACACGATACCTCAGCACGTCTTGCTTCACGGTTTTTACCTATTACAATGGTGGCGCCAAACTTGAGATGGGAATTATTGGTATTGTGCGACTTTGTCCAGCCAACAACGCTTACATTTATCCAGTATGAAGTTTATAAAAGCCGACAGAATTTAGACAGTTTCTGGCTACGTAACTGAGTAAAAATTTCATGAGAATTTTTCCACGCGTTTGCCATCACGATGGTCGCCAAAACGTCGATGATTTAAATTACTATCTACCGCGGTAAAAACACCTAAGAATAAAACTCCCTATTTCGTATTCGTGGAATTCTTTAAATTAAGGAAAGCTTCGATTTTACGTCTTTCCAACATTTATCAGACTAAGGTACCGTGCGGTCGAAAATAATTCTCATTTTAATATTTGAAATTCCTTCGTGAAATTTTATTAATTAAAATTCAAAGAAATCGCCCACAACGACAAAAAAAAGGCAAATTATACGCCTGCAATCAATAAACGGTTAAAATAGGTATTGTCGAGATGGGAAACGCGCGAACAAAATTCAAAGGTTACTCCAAGATGAAAACGTAGAGCAAAAGGCCAATAGGTAATAAAAGCCAGTTGTATAATCACGTTAAACGGAAAATGTGAGGTTGCGAGAGTTAGTGATGAAAAAAAAAAAAACAGTCAAAAAATAACAACGCGCAACCATCGCGATACCTACAAAAGATTAAAAAAAAGTGAAAGATAGAATTTCATTATAGAAACCGACAATTGCGTGAACAAACACTACACTATCTTTTTTTTTTAAACCATATGTAATATTGATTTTCAACCCCAGTAGCATAATGGCAGGTCTAAGACGCTGGCATCAAAATCCATAATTACCCTTCTTAAAGTACATTTTTAAAGTAATTTATCACCCTTTTTAAGAATGTAATTTTTTACTCAGCACGAAAATTTCTCAAGATAAATAAGTGTATATTTATCAATTGAAATTATCAAAATTTCGAGAAATTGAATAAAAATACCATGATAAGATTGGTTAAAAATGAAGTCAATATTTTCTAAAATATTCACAACTTAGATAAATGAATCAAGTATACTCAAATAATATTTTATTATGATAAAAACATTAAAAATGTATTTTAAGAAGGGTAATAATGAATTTCGATACCACCGTCCCGAACCTGCCTCCATACTAACCCCTATTTTCAAACATTTTTTAAATGAACAATTGCGATTAATTTTTAAAGGAATTCGGCGTTCAAAATGTATTACACATTTAATCAGAAATATTATGACAGTTTGAATACAGGAGGAAAAAAGGATCGCGGCAGCGGTTGAACATTGTAATGTGACACGTTGGACAGGTTTTCTGAGAATTACGCTATAAATACTGGGGTGAACATATTACATACAAGACGACTATTTGTAATAGGCTTCTGGTCTTCAAAATGTATCTATTTTGTAGTAGCACCTTCCTGCGGTTATTGATGTGAATATTAGGAGTAAATAAATAATATCTTTCATCGTAAACACTAACTAACAATTACGTGAAAAAGAAATGTGATCTTCGCCGAAAAAAGCGAATTTACAGAATTTGACTACGTGACTAATCGAACATTTGTCGTTTCAAAATTTTATTTAATATCTGAAAATACTTTTGTACGATAAGGTGTAAGATTTTTATCGTATCTGAGGTAATAATTATTTCAAGAATTTATTAACTACACAATAGAGTTACGTGGGACATCACCCACAATATTAAAACGCTTTTAGCTATTTATAAATTATACCGTGGTTATTTTTTTTTTTTAAATCCAAAAAATCGTGAATAACTTTTTTATCGAATAAAGTCAATAAAATACATGTAACTTAGGTACAAAGAATGTAATTAAGAGATGTGCGAAGAATTTGGAAATATAATTCTTATATTATTAAACCAAGATTTATTACAATGATGTCATTTTGTTGCGAAATCGTATTCAATTGAATGAACACATCCGAGGTATAAATATGTTAGTGATCGAGTCCTTGATTTTTGGGTTTACTTGATATAGTCAATGATAAGAATCGGCGGAAATAAAACAATTCATTTAAGCAAATTATATTTATTAATTTCTCTATATTTCATTCCGTCCTTGAAAATCGATATTTTTTTGAAATTTCCTCCGCAGCTAAAAAAATGAACATGATTTACTATGAAACGAATCAATTCAGTGAGCGATATAAGATCTCAGAATTTACTGAAATAATGATTAGAAATCCTGCACCTGTTTCAAGTGCGAATTTTCAAAGCTCGTTACCGAGATAAATAACGACTCCGAATCATACACCGTGATCAAATGCACAACGAATACAAATGTTGATTGAATTAGGTATCATATCCGAAGACAATTTTGTCGTTGATGCGTATTTAACAAAACGTTCGTTTTCGAGTACACGGCTCGGGAACTCGTCAAATCCAGATGGGCCGTATTTATGCTACAACATAGCATTCGCATAATCTTGATGTGGTATGTCATTGGGCGTGACTTCGAAGAAACAACGAATCAAGAGATACACTGTTTTGAAGAGGCACATCACCTTCACACGACGTACTCATTTGGTTTTCTATAATGATGCAAAATCTTCTTCACGTTAACTTAATTAAGAACCGTTTACAAGATGGTAGATATATGCGTTAAACAAATCGAACTCGGAATTATACAAACGCGGTGTTTTTCCGTTCGTTTCGCGTAACGTATTCCTCCGCGATTTGATTTCCGAAGCAGCGCTGATAAGAGAAAAAGCCGGTGCTCGATATTAAGACATTTCGGCTGGAAAATGAGGCATTTAATGAGACCGTTAGTGGTTTATTAACGGTAATAAATAATAATTAAAATAATGGAATCGACATCGTCCTGTTTTTAGAAAACTTAGGCTGTCCGCCAGATCACGTACATTTACCATTAAAAGGTTAATGATAATGTTAGTAATTCCGATCAGTGGCATCAAATCGTGAACACTATGATAAGCAAATACTTAGAAGATAAATGGCCGGTAGTTAAGTGCAAACGTTCAATGAAAAATTTCTTTTCACTTCCTATACGCAGTTGCTAATATCGGCGTGCTTTTACCAGTGAATTTACCGCAGCTGCTTTCTGAAATAGGAAATGATTGTTAAACGCGAGTTGATTTAAAATATGAATATGATAAAATACTTACATTCCTCTTATCGGATTTCATATACCGATTCAACATACAAACGCAGGTAGATATCTAACATTAGTTCCACTTGACAATTGATACTAAGCTATTATCACCTGAACTTATAACCACATGTTAAAAAGGTACAAAATATCCCCTACTTTTAAACTTACAAATCACAAAAGTCACGAAGGAAATTAATCTTTACACCGCATTATACTTAATTTGTTAAAAATCGATGAAAAATATCGAGAAATAAATCCGTCGTCCGTCGATAAACGACGCGGTGAAAAAGAACGAAATTCCTCTACCCTTCGATCAATTGTGTGATTCGGTCATTTGGATGTTTTTAAATTTCATTGATTACTGTAACTGCAAACGCGTAACATTAATCTAGCTCATTTTTTGTATGCAACAGTGGTGACACCTGCCGCGTCAAAACATTGATAATTATTACACTGTCGTCCTTTCCTTCGCGTTCGACTTCACTTGAAAATCCTATCATTACGGTTCATTTATTACACCCTTCTTGTGATAATTCTCAAAACACAGGTGTCTAGACGCTAATTTATCTACTCAATGGTGTTTTTCGTCGTAAATCGAACAAATCACAATTACAAAATTGTCACACGCGTCTTCGGTTGTTTATTTTTACCACTTATGAAGACTTCTCACCCTCCTTTGGTAATTCTCACTCCACATCTTCGCATCTTACGAGCCGCATATCGTAAATTAAAATTCGGACGTTATTTCACTATTAAAATGTTAACACCTAGCGCATTAGTTTCAGCATTAATTGCGCTTCGTAGTAATTAAACGCACTCTGCAACGAAATAGGCGTGATTTTTAACATAGTTTGATCACGTCGTGACAGACGATGCACGAAAACACTCTACGTCAATGTAAAAGCCTCCGATGTCTTTGACTCTTCGCACCTTTATATCTTAACAGTTTTTGATCTGAGCTTTCTTCTAAATAGCAAATTAATTCAATCCTATTTGCGTAATTACGAATGACACGAAATGGGTGGCATGTTTCTGTCATCTGGTTCAGACGTTGATAAATATGGAAGAACTGCAGAATACGCGAACGGTTTTGATTTTACGACAAACAGGAAACTGTAATTTTCTCGATATTAAATGGCTAAACTTTTCTCGAGTGGTTACACCTTAATGACTTCTGAAGGTTTTATCATAGTTTTAAAGTTTTCATAATTTCATGTTGGAAAGCGTTTTTTTTCAAAACGTTGAAACTGACAGCATTTTTTTGCGCACAGAACTAATGGTGAAAATTTATTTCAATTTTTTCACGTAATTTGGGTTAAGTGACTATCACTGGTGATGGAACGAAATAAGAAACGAAACGAATTTTTCAAAAAAACTGCTGTAACGTTATACGAAACGAAACGATTTTGTTAGGAAAAAAGTAACGAAATGAAATCGTTTCCGTTACTGTAATTTTAAACATTCAATTTGCGATTTTTCTATTATTTTTCAAAAAAACATATTATGTTGAGTGCTCCTACTGAGATAGATACTTTCAAGAAAATCATGCTAGAAGGCGTGTTATGTAGAAAAGTAACCACAGACACAACTGAAATTGATCTTTTTTTTGTTTTTTGGTTTGTAACATGAGTTTTAATAGATTTTGATGAATTTTTGGGGAAAAAAAAAACGAAACGAAATCATTTCAGCGTAGAAACGAAACTGAAAAACCCCGTCGAAACGTTACGTGGAACGAAACGAATTAATTTCGTTCCACTGCCCCTATGTATTGTTCGTTTATTTCAAAGCGACGTCAAAATTTCAAATACGAACAACAAATTAAATCGATAAAAAATATCACCTTTTCACGCGTTATCATCAAGTTCTCCGAATAAATGAAAAAATAACAGAAACAAGTACACATCTTGCTAGATCAACAAGGAAAAAAAAGCTTTTACGTAAAACTCAAACCAAGCCATCTTTACATGAAGTCGATTTGTATCGAATACTCTCCAAATATGGGAACATCTATAACACCGATGAACTCGAGAATTCGAGATTAACCATTACCACGTAAAAATTGCAAACTGGTCCGTTACAATAACACCGAAAATTACGACCTCGTTAATCTCAACTCTCAAACAACCCCCGTAATTCGAGCAAACGGTAATAATTTCTCTTCAAGAAAACCGCCTCAAAAAATGCCAAAAAAATGCCCTCGTATCAGCGAAAATTACACAGAAAAAAGAAGACAAAATTAACGATCTCGTCTGGAATTCAAATTTTGTCTCGGAATTTGTTATTTTTTTAAGCAACATAACGTTATACCTTTTCTGGTAAAGTGAAATATTTCGCTTTATTTCTTGTGAATGAAACTTGAATTGAACTAGGTATTTGTAACTTGGACATCTTCCAGACAGTTTATGAACCAGTTTCTTCATAAATCTGTACCTGAGCGAAACATTTTTGTCTTATGTTAAAATAAGCTATTTATTCGTGGTTTTTTGTTTCCCGTTTTTTTTCCTATATTCATCGTCGAAAATCGTCGTTTGCAGAATTTCAAGGCGTATTTTACGTATTTATGATTTTTCTTCATATGCAATTTGAAATAGATGCATTGAGATAAGGAGAAATTTCTGTAATAACGTGAAGGCATTTGGAAATGTTATTATGCGTTAAACGAGTCTCCACTGATTGGAATATTGATTACCTAAATGTTTTAAGATCTATGTTGTACATAAAGTTACTACTTATTTTCAACGAGTTATATTGATGTATTCGAGATTTTCTTACTTCGAATTGCACCATTCTGCATCGTATTGCTCACTTGATCACGCTTACGGTTGATGCGCACTGCACGCGATTCAAATGACCAATAAAACTACCGTGCGATGATTAAATGCTAATTTAATAGTTAAAAAAAAAACACGAAAAAGGAAACTAAAATTAACCATAAAACCATCGGGTCCGTAATCCGTTGAAAAATTACAAATTTCTGATTTTTTTCCCCGTACAATGTAAAACAACGATTTAGCGTCGTTTAGTCGAGTAAAATGGTGTTTTTTTCCCATCCAACACATAAAAGGGGAAACTTATTCGGGAGTTTGACGTATAAAATATATAATTTCTACACAAATTGATCGTTTGACAAATTAGACTTAAGTTGTAGCTACTTTAAAAATAACAAATACGACCAGTTATCGACCGATCGAGTAGTTGCGCGCGGCCGTTACAAACCGGTCCCGAACGCCTATCCTTAATTTTTATCATTCACTTAGAATGCAAAACGCTGCTCATTAACATATTTGTTAAGTTCTTTAAATCGGTATTTTTTGGTTAGTTAATGGTCTGGATTATATCTTTGTCAGCTGCCGTGTCATAACTGATCCTATCGTCTACTTAAATGGATTTTTTTACTCCTTATCTTTATTAATAATATTTATAAATTCTTGTGTAAAACGGCTTGTAACTCTTTTCAGTAATATATCTCCTTAAATCGCTTGTTTTATCTACCATAATAATAAAGCCGAATTATTTATTTAATTTTAATGTCGTAGAATTAATTTGTCGGGTAATAATTTTCTTCGCGATAACGTGAATTCGTCGGTCGCGTGGCTTTCTCGACACTTTTATAACGTAACGTTAAATACGACGCGAGATTTTTGTCGGTGGTTCGTTCGTTTACACACGTATTTAGTGGGCGATCGTGGCAATTAAGGTGTTCAAGCACCTGTAATTTACTGTTATAAGTAGACAAGTTCCTTAGTTTTGTGGTAGTCCTCGGTACATAAACGCGTAAATCACTGGTGAATTATCAGCGTAACCGAAATTACACTTTCGATCTTGTTTAGCGTGACATAACGAATGTTTCAAATTCGCTAAAATTCTATTTTATTATAAATTTCAAGGGTAATTGTTATTTTTTTTGGAGCGATTTCGTTTTAATGTATATTTGATTATATGTTTGTAATATTATTCGGTTTACGTGGATGTTACGTTGATAAGGACTTGGATTAATTTTATTTTATTTTCGGAGAAAAATTCCGTAACCTCGAAATATTTCACTTTGAGTTTTTGAACGACGAAGCTGATTATCGAATTATAATTTGTTATTATCTACAATTATATTCTAAATAGCTAATTTATTATCTAATTGAAATTATGGCAAAACTAATCAGTGAAATTAACACGTACATGAAGTCCAGTAAAAATAGCTTTGAATGATGCAAATCGAAGGGGACATCTGAATTTCTGTTTAAAGGTCAATTTCGATACCTTGATTACGAATCCGAAAAGTCCCTTTGTGTGCCGGATGTGCGTTCTCCCCTATTGTGGATTTCAACCCCCCAATTTAGGTTTTACAGTAGTCTACCTTTGTGAATACCCAGTGGGCATGCAATCGAAATGAAAAATTTGCACTGGGGGGTGAATTGGGGAGCTGAAAATTGGTTTGGGATAATTTCACATGTTTGATAAAATTTCAGCCAAATCGAAGGTCATCGATTTTTTTGCCTCATTTTATTGCATAATCAGCTTTTAGGTACAAATCAGCTTACAAAATTTGAAAAATACAAAAAAATCGTTGATATAAAAAATGTTCCTCTTTGAATTTCCAACAACTTTTATATCAAACACGCCCTAATTAAGCTATTTTGTGTGGAATGTCAACAAAATGGCGGAAATATGACAAAATTTGAAGAGATAAGAAAAAATCACGTGTAGAAAAAATGCTCCTCGTTCAATTTGCAACAACTTTCGTTTCAGTATTTTTCCCCCCAAAGTCACCTCAAGCCTCATAAAACGCCCCAATTAAGCTATTTTGTGTGGAATGTCTACAAAATGGCGGAAATATGACGAAATTTGAAGAGATAAGAAAAAATCACGTGTAGAAAAAATGCTCCTCGTTCAATTTGCAACAACTTTCGTTTCAGTATTTTTTCCCCCAAAGTCACCTCAAGCCTCATAAAACGCCCCAATTAAGCTATTTTGTGTGGAATGTCTACAAAATGGCGGAAATATGACGAAATTTGAAGAGATAAGAAAAAATCACGTGTAGAAAAAATGCTCCTCGTTCAGTTTGCAACAATTTTCATTCCAGTATTTTTTTCTCCAAGTCACCAAGTCACCCCAGGCCTCACAAAAACGCCCCAACTCAAGTAATCCCCATATAAATTGCGATTTGCTGTTTTCTCAATAAATACCATGAAATTTTGTAATCGACAAATTAGGGTTTTTCAGAGGAAGCGTAAAAGGAGGGTGAATCACATTGTTCCATACACTAATCAGTGTTACCAACCTTAAATATCACACGAAATATCTCTAATGTCGAGTTAAATCCATCCATACTCTGGTATCTTACAGCTACAAATTGAAATTTGACGAGCCGACGAAATACAAAAAGAATGACTAATAAAATGAATAAAATAAATATAAATCAATTACAGAATTTAGATATCTTTTAATTTCACCTGCATAAACGTCAAAGACACAGCGTTTGCGGCTGCTATTTTCCATGAATTTCATCGCGTATAATTCACACCTCGTGCTATAACTCATTTCTATAATTTCGCGCCTTTTTACGAGTTTTGTTGGGTAGACAGACAGTATACGTTGGGTACAATTGTTCGCGAATATAAAGAATCCAGATTTTCGTTCGTTTGGTCTGACAAAATCACAAAACTGGTTTGGCGTTTGGTGTATAACGTGTTCGTAAATGAAACATTAGGTCCAGTTTATGGTAAAAAATTATACTTTGGGTTACCTCCGAAGCTCATACGAGTGAAATATCTTCATTATCTCTTGGTTTAATCGGTTAAAGGTAAAATGTATAGCGAAAAAAATGGCTTCAAGTCTTTATTTGGATGTGTGATGTTAGTAGCTAGATTGGTACACTGAAAAGCCGACGTTTGAGATTATTCGGCGGAGATATGAAATCGATCGAATTTAGTATTCTGTTAACTTGTCGATAATCGTTGTTTTGTGAAAAGAACCAGAAGTTGATTCCGCAAAATGGTCAAGTTTCGGAAATATACCCATTTTTGTATAGGTTTTCCAGTCGTGAGAGAATTTAAAAAAATTTCCTAAGTAAAAAATAACGAATCTTTTGATCTTTTTTTGTCTTTTGTAACCAAATGGAACATACCGACGAATGTTGCGCTCCCTTTTCACCATTTGACTGGTTGCCTATTTGCCCCTTGCCTACTTTAAGAATTTTCGTAGTTTACCAAATGGTACACGTAAAGACCTAAAATTTCATGTAATCCTTCATTCCCCCTCCTCCACCCCTTCGATTTGAAAAAAACATAATCCTTTGAATATACGAGTAAAATTTGATAAACCACAATTTAGACGGATTACTTATCTTGAGGCGTTTTTGTGAAACTTGAGGCGACTTGAGAAAAAAATTTTGTAACAAAAATTGTTGCAAGGTAAACAAGGAGTATTTTTTGTTGAACTAAATTTTTTTTCTCTTAAAGTTTCGTTACAATTTCACCAAATTATAGCTCACAGCGCAAAAAGAACTCGGTTGGGGTGTTTTTGTGAGGCTTGGGGCGATTTGGGAGAAAAATGTTTGAAATGAAAGTTGCTGGAAATCTGAAAAGAAAAATTTTATGTATCGATAATTTTTTTATATCTTCACAAATTTCGGCGTTATTTCACTTAATTGCTACAAAAACTGTAAAGTTCTATCAAATCAGCAGGGGTGCAGTTTCCTTCTATGTGGGCCCACCAACTAAGTATTCGAACTGCTCACTAAACCAGGTGGCGCTAGTGTGCTGCAATGTGATTGGCCATTGCTAATACGAATTTTCTGTTGATGAACATGACAGTAATGTTGAAAGTAGATAATGGACGAAGAAAAATTATCCACGTGAAATTTTCTTCCCTCACTTAAATTTTTTCTCTTCGGTAATACCAACATCGGAATTTGAAAAATCAAAGTTGCTAAAATACAAAGATAGCGGGATTTATATTGAATAAAGATGAAAGGGGAAGTAAAATGGGGTAGTACAAGTTCCCCATCCCACATATACATTTTTTTTCAATTTTTAAAATTTTGGGAATCACTGATGGTGAAAAATTGGAGTGAGGGAGGAAAACTTTATAAGGGTTGTTTTTCTTCTCTTTTCACCTACTTTCAATATCACTATCATTTTTTTTATTTTTTCTGTATTTTAACGATTCACATTTTTGGTAAATTTTGACCCCTCCCCCCAAGGGAAAAACATAAGGGAGCCACCCCACCCTTATATTTTTTTTTAATTTTCCAAATTTTGGGAATCACTGATGGTGAAAAATTAGAGTGAGGGAGGAAAACTTTATAAGGGCCATTTTTCTTCACTTTTCATCTACTTTCAACATCACTACCTTTTTTTTTCATTTTTTCTGTATTTTAACAATTTCATATTTTTGGTAAATTTTGACCCCTCCCCCCGAGGGGAAAACATAGGGGAGTTGTAGTAGAAAAATTTTGAATACGCCATTTTTTGGTCTAGTTATGAGGCCTCAAAATCGCTTTTGAAGATTTACCTTTTTTCATTCATCACTACTACATCAAGTCTGTTATTTTTATATGTATCTATGTACAGCGCCATCTATGTAATTTTTTCATGTCACCATACTACGTCATAGATGACTATTCATTGTCATGGTAACGTGTCACGGTCAGTAGTGACATGTGACCATGACATGATAGCATGTCAAGTGGCTTGATATGATGACAAGTCATCGTTATGGTGACGTGACATGGTTACGAGTGACATGTGACATCAAACGACATCTGATGAACATGTAACATGAAAATACCACACTGTGTTGCGGACTTGTACGCAAGCTGATACTTTATGGTACAGAACAAATACTTTGAACTTTTTCAATCGCATGACACCTGCGACGGGGAAACAGTCCAGTGGACGATAGTTGAACTTGTCTTAGATCTAATAAACATTTCATTCATCAACAAAACAACATGCCCTTTCACTCGGAAGATAAATATATATATATATATACCCCTCGATGATGACAACCAGCGGCAAATCATCAATTAAAAAATACCAAAAAGCTTGAAATCCTTCAAAATAAAAATTAATACCTTCTGTCGGTTCCATCTACGCCTGCGTGAAACTGCATATGAAAAGATTTAAAGATGCATTTGCGCTGCGGCGATGAAATGCAACAAACGAACCGTACAATGGTAAAATTTCCAGGTCCAGGTGTTGTAAGGGAGAAAAAAGGAAGTTCATACGATACCGGAATTTTTACCATCGACATCGAGTTATTCAAATGAAATTATTTCTAAATGCAAATCAGTAGATGAGAACTTTTAACCATTTCGCGAATATTCTCCGCTTGAAGCGCAGGTATAAGGTAAAGCGATCACTTACACTGTCATAGGTGATAATACAACATATCAAAGCTTCGTATTATCATTCAAATTATAACGTATTAAAGGCGTAAAACACGTCCACATTGCAGGGTGCCGAAAAGAAAAAATCAACGCGAGTATTTCGCATTAAATAGCTGCACCTCGAAGGTAAATATTTTCAAATCAACACACACGTGGATTTAAAAAACTCGCATTTTATGCAATTTTATACATATATGCATCAACATAGTCTGGTCGAAACACCCTATAACGTTCTTGTTCCTACACACATCATTATACGAAACGCCACCGCAATAAATAAATCATTAAACCATCAAACTGCCGATGAACGCCGCTGAACGATTTTTTACAAAATTAATTCGTTTCCAACGGATCCAACCGCGTTGAATGGTTTTTTCATAAAAAAGAAAAAGTCACTATTCACCGTTTAAGAAATCGCCAAACATAAAACGGTTATGTCGGCGTATCTCAAACGAAATCGTGTATAAAACGTATATTATAAATTATGGTTTTCTTTTCGCGTTCGTATTAATATATTTTATAGATTTCTAGCGTTTGATGATGTCTCGCGAGTATTTCTTCTCAACCAAAGAACGCTTTGGGATTGAAAAAAAGTGGCGTTTTTTACTACTTTGGTAATAACCGCTCGACGTGATGCATTTAATAATTTTCCGCAACGGTTTTAAATACATTTCAAAAGGGCAACTTGCACCGAAACAAAATCTCAATCATCAATCACCCAAATACTTGCAATTTTTTTCATTCATTGATCCAAAACGCGAATAGCAATTTTAAAACACAAATTGCCGAAATTATTTGAAACCCTGACGAAAAAAAAAATCCGACGAAAATAAATTACACCGCACAATCGTAAAATGTTAAAAACATAACAATAAAGTCCCGAGGATAATTTCAAATTGAACAACTTTACCACGTTACAGCACAAAATTATTACAAAATACAAACTAAAACGAGGGAAAAAAATTAAAATAAATTTTTACAAACGTACAAGCGTATGTCGATAATTTAAATAAAACGTAAATATATCTTGTCAGATAAAAAGCCTACAGCTATCGGTGTACCTTTAAATAATAAAAATTAACGGCTCGTTTAAAATCAATCCGTAAAAAAAAAGAGGGGAATTTATAAACCAGATTTCGAAGAGTTCTTTTGCTCTTTCTACGCCAAAAGGTTTAATTTTCTATAGCTTTATTTGCATATCACCGGCGTACAGTATTTTTCACGTTACATACATAAAAACCAGGTGCTGGTAAAGTTCTAAATGAGTGAAAAAAAATACATAGACACTGTTTTATAGCTTCGTGTCTGCGAAGGGATTGCGAAAAATTATGGAATCAGATGTTCGAGTATTTTCACTATTTAAAAATGCTACGTACTCTTTGTACCCTTGAGTTTTTCACCATGTTATGCTTATTTGCATTGTACCCCATCACTCATCGAATGACAATACGTGATCTCGGTCGATGAACAGATGTAGAGTAAATTTTTCTAATATTAGCATATATTAAAAAGGCGATAAATCACAACAGTAGGAACTTCCACGTGGGTAGGCTTTCTTATTAGGTTTTCCAATACTCGATCGTTATATTATTGATTCTTTAAACTCAAAGGGATCGGTTTTCTACAAATTTCAGTCCAGCGAACCAGTTCAGCGGAACCGGTCCAGACTGGGACAAGGTTGTATTTAGGATACAAATTTAAAATTAATTTAACAGTTTTATAACCCGAAGAGAAAAATTAATCCATAATGCTTTTGATCCAATTCCATCGTTGCGATTCTCTTAATCACGTTCTTCAATGTAACGTATCTTTACTTATATAATATTTAAGAAATGTACTAACCAGAGAATGGCCTCGAGCCTGCGCACAATGAAGGGATGAGCTGGAATTAGTATATACTAAGAATTCAACGCCCTCTACTATACATTTCTACCACAGACATACGTCATATTGTCATGTTAACAAGTTCCATGTTTTTGTGGACTTCAACCCCCTAAGATCGCTTCTTTGCTTCATCTGTGATAAACCCGATTTCATCAAAAAAGTAATCTACTTCAAATTAAAACCTATTAAATTCTCTACAAAATGCATATAAAAAAATAATTCGTCATGTCATTGACCTAGATCTCGTCGAGGAGCAGTGCACCAATGCACGAGTGAAAAAGAGCTTCAGACTATTTCAAATAACCAAAAAATCGATAAGATTTCTAATAAAAAAAAATACCGCAAAAGTTAAAACATGTGCCCATCAAGTTGATACTGGTCAACGTGTGTAAAATACAAAAGGCAGATCTACTCGAGGGGTGAAATACAATAGACAAGCGCACACGTCCCATAACCTTGAAATTAAGGATACGTCCCAAAGCTTAATATATATAGACTCCTTCCCAAAAACGCCAGACTGCTGATCTACTTTTGCAACTGTTACCCTAAGCACAATGTAAACTCTCGAGTTCGACGCTTTTATGAACTTTTCATCAAAAGGGTTGATGACTTAAAGTGGCGTAATCTTGTAGGATTCTTTGCGTTGAATCCAGATATGTCGATTCATCAACTCTCTCAAATGACACCTAAGGGATTTAAAACGAGGTTAAAGGGGTGAAGACATGAAAAATCTGGTTATTTTCAAGGTCACATTTAAATAAAAGCTTGGCTGATGGATAAAAATGACTTTTTAGCACTAAATTTTGTATTAAATCCGAATATGCCAAGTTGCTAACTGCAAAGTTTCTTTTACAGGACGCCTGGTAGATTTGCGATTCTTGATTCATTCCCACAATCACTCAGCACATCTTCATAGATTGCCTTTAATTCTTCAATCTCCACTTCTCCCCCATCCGATCAGCAAATCTTTAGCATCTATCTGCGCTTTTGTTCCGTTCTTATAAGTATCCAACGCATCCTCATAGATTATCCCTCCTTCAAACTCCCACAGATTCCCACCAAATCTCTAGCACCTGTCTGTGCTTCTTGGTCCATGTTTGTAAGCATTCAGGGCATCCTCATAGATTGTCCTACCTTCTTGAACCTCCTATTCATTCTCACCTAATCAGCAAATCTCCAACTTCTATCTGTGATCCTGCTCCATTCCTCTTACTATCCAGCACATCTTCAGGGATTGTTCCTTGTTCTTCAATCTCCGATTGATTCCCACCAAATCTTCAGCACCTGTGTGTACTTCTTGTTCTGTTTCTATAACCATCCAGCGCATCTTCATAGATTGTTCCTCTTTTTTCAATCCCACTGAGTCCCACCAAATCTCTAGCACTTGTCTATGCTTCTTGATCCATGTTTGTGACCATTCAGGGCATCCTCATGAATTGTCCCACCTTGAATTTCTTACTCATTCTCACCTAATCAGCAAATTTCCAGCTTATATCTGATTCCGGCTCCATTCCTCATACTATCCAGCACATCTTCATAGATTGTTCCTTGTTCTTCAATCTCCCACTGATTCACACCAAATCTCCAGCACCTGTCTGGGCTCCTTGTTCCACTTCTATAAGCATCCAGCGCATCTTCATAGATTGTTCCTCTTTTTTCAATCCCACTGATTCCCACCAAATCACTAGCACCTGTCTGTGCTTCTTGATCCGTGTTCGTAACAATTCAGGGCATTCTCATGAATTGTCCCACCTTGAATTTCTTACTCATTCTCACCTAATCAGCAAATTTCCAGCTTATGTCTGATTCCTGCTCCATTCCTCGTACTATCCAGCACATCTTCAGGGATTGTTATTTGTTCTTCAATCTCCCACTGATTCCCACCAAATCTCCAGCAACTGTCTGGGCTCCTTGTTCCATTTCTGTCAACATCCTGCGCAACCTCACAGATTGTCCCTCCTTATTCTTATCTAATCAGGAAATCTCCAGTTTCTAATTGTGGGTCCTGCTCTATTCCTATTGAGACTGGCAAGAATCCGTTGGAGCGCTAATGTGAGGTACCTCCTCGTAAATTCTATAATAAACCGCTAGGAGTCAGAAATTAAAATTTTTTATTTCAATTCAAAAATTGCCTGTAAATTATGAAAATTTTGCAACCATATGCGTACGATTACACTGATCGATGTCTCATTGGTACCTCCTCATTAGTTTCATCAATTACCACTAGATATCAGACACTTTGTTTTCGCTTCCCAACAATTTGCCAAATCTTCCCACTTATTTGCCTTTCTGAGATGCTCCAATATTCTTGTTCATATGTAATACTTCCTATCCAACAGTAGTGGAATATCCTGTACCAAGGTAGAGGTAAATTTAAAAGTACATTGGATAGGAGAGTATACCAGATCTCCTGCAAGATGATGAGGCTGTCCTTTTCATCCTGTTGCTTTCTTGAGATACTCCAATATTCTCCTATCCAACCGTGCCTCTGGTCACTGAAGGAAAACTATTTATACAAAATGTAACACCAAGAGTCAGAAAGGATAAGACAACAATTTTCCAAAATTTCAATTTCACCTCGATATCTCGATTTTGATACTTCAACTCGGATATTTCAATTCCAATTTCGACATTTTGAAATTTCATTTAAACATCATTCTAGGTATCTAGAAGTGAGTTTTGTTAAATTGAGACATTTCTATATATTTTATATTATAAAGACTGACAACTGTCGAAGGTCGTTGGATACACTTCCAGGAAATCACCGAACGTATTTTAGCCTTAAGCGAAGTTAATTTGACAACGAACTGGGTAATCGTACAAAATCCACATTTTTTCAACTCGTTACAAGAACGATCGCCGTTTTTGAAAAAAATTAAACATCTGTAACCCATTTCAATAATCAAACTCATTTCACGTTTCGACGAAAAAAAAAGCTGGAATCACCCATCGCGGTCGTATATCCATGAAAAGAATTTCTTCACGGATGCGGATAAAATTAAGCCCGGTGATTGAGAAATAACGATCCAATCTTACTAATAACCCAACATAGTCGACTGATTAGTGACAAGATTATACCGCACTTCGATGAAATTCAATTTGAAACTTTTCCACATTGTTCGCTTGTTTCCTCTAGATCGAACGGAGAGACTACGCGAATGTGAAATATTTCTCGAGTCCTGTTTCATAAAATATTCCCTTGATTTTCCGATATTAAAACTTATTTGCATGACGATACCGATGAAAAAAAAAAACTCGCATACATGAAAAGTAACTACCAGACGATAATCCTTAACAATGCTACCAATTGCATCGACCGCAACGATATATTTCATTGAGGCGCACTGTAGAAACCAGTTGTTCATATTTCATAACTCAATTATGTACATATGACTGCTACAAATTGAGCAGACCTATATAGGAAATTATATTTTTTTCGAACATGTTACGTTATTAATTCAAGATAGATAATTCAACACGACCTAACCTATCGCTAATTATGGATTTTAAAAGTTGGAAAAGAATCTACGTTTGATTTATTGTTTAATTACAACGTGAAAACATTAAAAATGACGTGCTTCAATTTTTATTCGTATTTTTATCGTAACGAATATTGTCATTTTACCGATGCTATTGAACTTGTAAATTTTTAAATTAAACATCAAAGTTTCAACCCTTCGAACATTTATCCGTTGGAAACCTGTGACCTCGTGTAGTTTTACAGACCCTCTTTGTGGAATTCATTTTGCCTAAAAAGCCATCAAAATTATTACTATTATTCTTCGATATGCAAAATATGCGATATTCAAATAAGTAAAAATAATACATTCGTGTTCACAATGGCGGCAAAATAAAAGATTTTCTCTTAACTGGGGGTAAATTCGTAGGGTTGGCGCGGTATTTAAAAAAAGAAAAAATCTCCAAAGAAAAAAGGGTTATTTCTCATGCACGATTTATCATAAGTCGCGCGCTCACGGGTAAAGTTACCCGATTTAGACTCATACTATGTAAATGATTCTTTTGTTATTTCATCATGGTAAATGGGAATAACAAATGAATTATATAAAACTATATGACTTATGTATATGGTAGAATACGCGCGCATAAATTATTAAAAAATATTATCGCGACTTTTTTGTAAGCTCGATAATGTTTCAATTTTTAATTTTAACGATTTGTGTAACGCAGCATGAAGCCGCTCGTTAAGTGACTACCAAAAATCAACGCAACGATCGGTTTCATTTAGCTTGGAATTAATTTCACCGGCGAGACAAATAAATCGGGCTTTTTTTCAACCCTATAGCCGTGCTTGATACTTTAAAACATGTTATGTTAAATCAAGCGACAAGTTTTTCATTAGGGAAATGGAAATTTGTATCTTTGTTCGAAGAATGTAAAATTAAAACGCAGAGGAAGCGAGTATATCGAGAAATTTAAAAAGAAAATACATTCGGGTATTTAGGTAGTGCCTACTTTAAGCCTACTTTTTAGCGAATTTCCATATAATATGTTAAGTTGGCAACACTGATTACTGCATATCGCTGTAATCAAATGCCACCAATTTGCAATCAAAAACATTATTATCAGGTGAAGTAACAAGGGAACCAATTAATAAATTTCATTATTGATAAGAAACTTTTTCCTGTTTCCTGAGATGAGATTAACAACAACACGTCATTAGAAAGTTCCAACATACGAAAATCAAACAAAAACGCTGTTCAGGTTATCAACTTGTGAAAAAAAAACGAAAACTCGGATAATCTAGAATCAAAACCCAGCCCTGATTTAACTTCACCATACAACTGAAAACTACCTCGCCACATGACAATCGAACAGGGATAGAGTGAGAAAGAACGTAAGAAAGGGTTGCATCAGCATAATCATTTCGCGATGGTATACGTCGTATTGTGATAAAAAATAATTAAACACGGAATCCATTGGAGCTCGTTATCGAACGAGGAAAATAGCCAAAAATGTAATTACATTTGTATCGGAACAACCGATACCATCGAATGTTAGGAAAATTCTTCCATTTTTTTGATAGTTATTAATGTCAATAATTTTTCAACTTTCAAGTCGTTCGAAAAGGGCGTTTCGTTAATTACGAAGGCGATATTGCGTTTGTGTGCAATTCACCGTCAATTCGTATCCGATGGAGGAATCGAAAAAATAGACATTTAGTATAATAATAACGTAATATTGTCTTCGAATGCTTAAAATACACGATGACGTGTATTTTTTTGTCAGTACTCGAATGGTAATATGTTGCGGCATCACGTCTGCCTGCTGATTATCAGTTTTATAAACCTGTGCCATGTTATTACCTAAAACATTCATCTTTTCTAGTTTTAATACAGAAAAGAAAAAAAAAACTCATTTTACATAGTTGATACATGAGTAAACTTGTCGTTATTTCTATCGTTCGCGCTGATTAACTTAAATTAACCTATTATTACATATTTCCTCGTCTTTCACGATTTTGTGTGGTCTTTTTTTCATTTTCTTCCCAATTTCTAAATCAGAAAAATTATACATTTTGAGGTACGTGTAACATCTGCGTAATTCATGCGGTTATCTACGCATTGCTAATTCACTAGTTTTTATATCATTGCTCGTAATGTGATTCTTCATCGAAATCTATGAAGCTCGTTTTGATGAAATTTCATTCTATCGTGAACTCGGCTTCTTTATGTATCGACGTATTTGAAAAGTGGTCAGTTTTCTGATGTAATTTACGTCTTGAAATACATTTAGTTTTCTTCGCGAGGTGATACGGTAGTAGATATTAGTTTTGAATAGGGGAGGGGGGCAAGGTATACTGCCATGGGCCCAGATGCAAGCAATTTTCTCCTACTTTCTTCAGAAAGAACCAAAACGTAGGAAATTTTCTCTTATTTCCTTCAATTAATAAGTATGATGCACATTGCTCTGCTTCAGCGACCAACAAAACCTAAATTTATGCGCGAAAAATGAAAAAATTTCATTTTCATTTGAAAATATTCAAGGTTACATAAAAACTGAAATAAAATACCATTAGTTATCATTTCAGAAACCCTACAACGTACGAGTACTAAACCTTCAGCAGAACCGAATACCGACAATTTTTTTCACATCATCTTACTTCACATTACAGCATGCTTATTATTTGAAACATAGAAATGAATAATTGAATTAATAAAATTAGTTGTTTTTAGCAAAATCTTCATAAAACTCTTCATATTAATTTTTCACTTTGTGATGAAATTAATACTAATCAAATGTTGGTTCTGAATTATACAAGCTTCGACTTACCAGACCAGCATGTTTTTACATTTCATGTAGAAAAGAAATATTGTTTTCCAGGAGTACAGCTGGAACAAAAACACAAGTACTTTAATATCATTTCAAAACGCAATTGTAAGTTATGATGCTTGAAGAAGAAGTATTAAGTTACGATACCAGCAAAAATGATTTTGAGATCAAATGATCATCATAGTTTCACTGCTTTATCAACAAGGTATTCATTTTGTTTTTACACTTTAGTATATAGAAAATATATTTAATTATTGTAAAAGTTCATCTACCGACAAATTAGTACATTATTCGCACAATACATCACACACAAAGTATAAAAGACCGTAGAACACATTCTTATCAAAACGAATTCGTTCGTGTCACGCCTCACGCGTCTAAGTTCCACGTAAGAGCAAGTAGGTGATCAATTGTTTGTTGTGTATATTAGCTTGTATGAGTATGTGATAAGTATTGATGTACTAATTACTTTTTAATTTGAAAATTTAATTAATTAAGAAAAGAAAAGAGTTGATTTAGCAATTTTCGTAAATATATTAACTGTTATCAATTTTCCTGACAAACATGGAAGTGTTTGAATTAATCGAAAACGTGACACTACACAGCGCACACAAGTGCAGGGTAATTTTTCTAATTTCTACTCGTGCAAAAAATGTGGAAATGAACTTCTCAGCTAAAAATTTAGGCATAGGTGAAAACACTTCGCGATTTTGGTTTATTTCAAGACATCGTAGCATTTCTCAGACAGCGTTATTTATCGCCTATCAACAAGTGCTCCTATTATGAAGCAAACAAAACACAGAAGTGTACAAAAATTACAACCAAAACAAAAATAATTTCTGTTGAAAAATCTAATTTATTTCTTTTATAATAAGCTACAAAACTACAAAACGTATTTCCTTACCCTACATTTACCATGTAAAATATCTTCTTTCGTTTTCACACGAACAAGTGAAACGATGCGGTGTTTTTTTTTACCCCAAAAAAACACCCACCACAGCAAATCACTTTTTTACGGCGTGTTTGTTTTTTTATGGCGTAAAAAATAGCCGTAAAAAAACTCGCTAAAACCCTTTAAAACAGAGGTGAAATTAATAACGAAATGTTATTCCGTCGTGGGAATATGATAAAAAAAATTTCGCCAGCGGAAGAAAAAGAAGGTGATGTATTAATTTTTGTCGGCGTCTTATATTTTAGCCGTTTTTATTTCCTGGTCACGCGAAAAACCAACATACGTAAAATGATTACTTTTTTTCCGCCTTCATCCCCTTTCTTTCGTTGCTTAATTTAAGGGGTTCTAATTTTAAATTACGCGTTGAGTAAACGTAAATATTTTTATTTTTGATAACGACTACGCGAATTAATTTCACGGGCGAAAATTATAATTTGAAAAAGTATCCGGAGTTCCGTTATGAGAAAGTGTTTATTTTATGAAAATACGAGTAGGAAAATTTTATGAATTTTTTCAACGTGAATTTATTTTTGCGTAGATGGCGGTATATTCAAATATGATAAATTTCAATACATAACCGCAAATTGGAACCCCTGATATTCTTTAAATAATTACTCATAACATATGTTTCGCATTACATATGGGTCGTATATTACAATTACTACATTCATCAAAAAGGGGTAGATTTTCGGCGAAAAAAGGAACCCTTTAAAACCCAAACCTCGTTAAAAATAATATTTAAGCGGTGAAAAAAAACAAAAAAACCAACGAAAAAAAACTTTCCTTCAATTTAAACCTATAATAAGTCACCTTTCGTGTGATTCAGAACCCTTCTAACACCAGTTTCCGGTTCGTACATGTTACTCGATAAGATATGTAGAGTTGCTTCCTGAGAATATGTTTTATACGATATTATGCGCATAGTTCAAGACGGATTACAAATACGCGGAGGAAGAAGCTACCGTAAATCTGAACATTTCAATCTGCAACTTTTTTTAACATCTTGATACGACGTTACATGTACATCCAGGTCTTAGGGTAGATTTTTTTCCATTCTATGCACATCTGCGAGCACGAAACGTATTGAATTTCAATTCTTATACGAATATAATCTTACAATAATTACGGCCAGCGAAATTATAAAATTTTAAGATTACTCAACACCTCACGTTTTTTTTCCGAGATCAATTAAATTATAATTACGTTAAACGTAATCCAGCTTTTCATAATTTATACCGATCGTAGAATTTTTCTTATACTAGAACACTTTTCAAGTATATTATAATTCATGAAAAAAAAAAACACTCGAGAAAATATCTGTAATAAATGTTGATTTATTAAAACGAACCAATAGCGACTGCAAATGTTAACCCGGTTTAATAATAAATTTAAATCCGTGAAAAAAAAAATCATAGGTACTTGTACGTTATACATATTAATAGTTATTAATGCATCTGCGGGGAAACGAAGCACGCCCTGCGAGATATGAAAAATGTTCATAATTACTAGTTACTCGACGACCAATAAACTTATTTATGTATAGATTTTTTTCTGTAAATAAACTGATAAGCATTTATCGCGCTGATCTGGAATCACGGAGAACTGTATTCCTAATATTTTGGAAAACACAGAGAACGGAATAGTTGTAAATTCTCCACACATTTGAATTTCTTCTTTCCCAAACGAACAAGTGGCCACTAACCTAATTTATGCTGTTGATCTTTCACAAAAGGTAAACATATTTGATAACTCTATTCAAGCTTTTTTTCGAGTACTTATCGAGCTCTAATTATACGCGCTCATCATGCATGATCTTAATTTCGTGACAAATGAATGCGTTTGTTCGGCGTTCTCGAATAAATTGTACAGCGAATTAAAACTTTTTCGTGGCGAGATATTTTCGTGAGTGAATAGTTTTACGGGAAACACGACGAATTCTCATGCTCAACCATGAGCTCGGAATAATTTCGAATTTACTTTCTCAAAGAGTACGTGGTATAATACTCGAATTTATACACACAAAAGTTACAACTTTGCTTCCGCTTTTCGAAGACGATTTTCTCGTTTTAATTGTACCTCTCACAAAAGGTTATTCTGTGGTATAAATTTTACACAAGCGAAAATTAAGTAATTCGAGTTTGTTTTGAAGTAAACCGATTTCCTGTTTTATTGTTAAGAATGAAAGATAAATTTCACATTTGAAGATTGTTTCAATTGGAAATACTGATAAATAATTAATATCCTTGTTTCAATGTTGGTGATGTTTGTTATTTTATGTTGTCAACACTGACTTACGTTATTGTTCCTTGTTTTCGTTTTAATAACAACCACACCATTCACATCTTCGATTACGAAACATGATATAATCGTGTTAATTATTAACCAGGTAATTTGAGTAAGTTTGTTATATGTATTTCGAAATAAAATCTATATTGTTTTATCATCACGAGAATGAAAAGTCATTTTATATCCAAACATCCGAAAACTTTTTGTACATAAAATTGACTCTTCATTCTTTTAGTGATAACACAATTTGAATTTTATTTCAAAATAGAACAAACTTACTTACATTACCTGGTTAATAATTAACATGATTATATCATATTTTGTGATTGAAAAAGATTATTTTAATTCTAAATGAAAAATATCGGTAAATAACTGATAATTAATATTTTTGTTTTAATGCTGGCGACGTTTGTTACTTCATGATGACTAGTTGGCTACACTGACTAACATTGTTGTTCCTTGTTTTCGTTTTGATAACAATCATCAATCACATCTTCAATTACCTGTTACTATTGTTTTTTTTACTACAATATATAGTATTTTAGCGTTATGTAGTTACTTTTTGAATTTTTAAATACGTTATCATTTGGAATTTCGGTAAATACATATATTATCGACAAATTATTTTCAATTCTTGACGGCCCCGTAGCCAGGTGGGGGCAAAGGGGGCAATGCCCCCCCTGACAGACATGTTTGCCCCCCCTAGCGAAATTTTCAATTATACACTAGGTATTATTACTATCGATCTACTGAAATTGAAAAATGAAAAAAAAAAACATTATGATGAACGTGACGCTAAGATACCTATTCGTCACCGTCGCCCATCACTTTAGGCTACCCTCTCGCCTGCTGATTTACGATATCCGGGATGACTAGTTTCAATATACGCGCTCGACGCACTCTCTACTGTCTTTTCTTCTCGTTTTTTGATAGAATTGACGAATGACGAAATTTGCCATGTGCTTGGCTGTTGCTGTTGAGTTTGTTTTGATCGATGCTTATCATTATTTACATTGATAGTGTTCAGTTCTGATAATGATATAATTTCTGCACCGTTTTATATGCATGCTCACTAATAAATGGAATTTTTCCTATCTTA